>BLKR01001505.1:0-77492 GCA_011170035.1 Teleogryllus occipitalis | reverse complement strand
TTATTATTATTATTATTATTATTATTATTATTATTATTATTATTATTATTATTATTATTATTATTATTATTATTATTATTATTATTATTATTATTCGAAAGTCCTAAAGTTATTTTAGTTAATAATATCTCACAAAATGTTTATTAAACTAATATACTTTTATAATTGTTATTTATTATTTGAATTATTATTTTGTTCACATATAACACTCGGTTACTAATAATTAACGAAACGCGAATGATTCCACTAATTCTTGTGTAGTAAATATAATCTCCACTTCGTCACTGCACTATGTTCTCGCCCACTGAAAACTGCTCACCGCCCTCTTCCTAAGATTGGGCATATCGAATTGCCCTAGTGTAGCACGCAGCACGCCGAAGAACGCAGCGAGATGTCTGCAGAGGTCAGAAAAGTCACGCTATCAGAACAGCAGTGTGCCAGAGGTGCGACCCTGCTTCCATCTCAGAAGGGTGACTACACTTGAGCGCGTGCCCTGGCGGCGCTGGGCTTGGATAGAAAGGAGCGCGAAATGAGGAGCAAACATTCAAAACGTGACATGTCCACTTTACTCCTTTTCGAGAAAACGCAAAAATGTTATGTCATCAAAATTATGCAGATGTTTTATTTATACATAATTCTGAATTATGTAATAATGATGGCTAAATATATTATTAATATAAAATTTAAATATTCTATGAACTTACATTTAAAGAAAACAACATTTATGTCAACTGGTAAAAAAGGAAGCCTGAACATCAACGGAGAAGTGATATACATGGCAGGCGAAGTTAAATACTTATGAATTACAATAACAAATTCTGGATACTGTACAGAAAAACTAAAGAGAGGAATAATTTTAGAAAAAGCAGCGGAAAGAAAATTACACAAATTCATAAAATATGCAGGCATACCAAGTGATTGATTTCTAAAATTTTAGGTCCCGGAACGCGCTCAAAATGATTTATTAATTTAATAGAAATAATTATATATTTATAATATAATGTAATAATTATCAGCGAGATACAGGAACGCCGTTCCGTCGTGTTCCGTCAGAAATCAAGCCTTGCGTAAGACCAAAATCCAAATAATCGAGAAAATGGTATTTCTAATCCTGTTGTGTGGGTGTAAAAGCTGAACATTGAGATAGGCCGAAAAAAGGAAGATGCTTTTGAAGTATGGACGCGGAAGAAAATATTAAACGTACAATGGGAGGGCAAAAAGATAAATGCCGAAATTTTGAAAAGAAAACAGAACTTTTTCTAACAGCCAAAGCCAAAAAATGGAAAATAAAATATTTTGGACATACTATGAGACGAACAAAATCTCTAGAAAAGGATATTATGCTTGGAATGATAGAATGAAGCGGAAGAAAAGGGTGTAAGTGGCACAATTGAATAACTAATACACAATATCACAAACAAAAGGAAAAAGGCAGTTCGAGTCCGAGTGAGCAATGAACAAATTGCTAGCATCCTATTGGTGTGTATATCCAGATAGGTCTAACAAGGAATGGCTTGCCATCTATGTTCTAGTACTATTTCTCTGCGCGTTCAGACCCGCGAAGAATTGGGACCTGCAGATGAAAGGAGAGATGCTCACAGCCGCTGCTTGACCGGGACTGGAGCCGACAAATAGACATCATCGCACTGAATAGTGTGTTTGATACCCGCAGTCTTTCATGCGTACATTCTGCCATTATTAGCGAAGAACTCGCTGAATTATCGGCGCGTCCCCTCCCAGTTTCGGATAGCAAGAAAAGCGAAGGAATGATGCTCAAGTAATACAAATGCAAATATCAATGTTCAAAATTAAAACATCTTTCAAAAACCTGGTTTAGAAACATCGATTAAGTAAGTGCGGAAGATAATTTGTTTTGACAGTGGCCGTGATTGTTAATTTATAATTACGATTTAGACAAAACGGCAAAAGAAAGTTTTCAGGCTTAGTTTCGCTGTTATTCTTTTTACTATCGCCCAGGGTCATCTTATGGAGTCACAACTTCCTCAAATGGGTACAGGAAGGTGGGCGAGAGATCTTACACCTAGAGTGCATGCGTTGGCCGCCTCTCTGCGTACGGTAAATGGGGTCATTTCTTGGGCTGAAGATAGTCTACTGGATGAGGATGTTACAATCACCGTTCGCTTTATTCGAACACATGTATTGACAGTGGTATAATGCAATATTATTTCATATTTTAACTTTTTTATAAAATTGTGATTATCGGTTCTTTTCATTCACAACAACTCATCAAGCACATCGATAATAAACATCAGGTTTCATAAATGTTTCATTTTTTTACGAAATATGTTCATGTGTCTATACAAAATCTATGTTTTGAAAATATCAACATCAATGTTGCATCCCTATTCTCGACACCTAGATCGCCGATTTAATACGTTTGCATTCTGATTCCCTATTATGAGGTTTATCAGTGACTGGTATGCTACGTTTTACTAGTAGTACATAAATCTTATAAATTGAATTGCTACTCGATTAAATGTTACTGATAAGCGTGTACGATGTTTAGAAAAATGGTATCTTAATGTAGAAATGTAAGAGTTGCCGAACTGTACAACAAAACATAATTTATCTCCCTCATAGACGGATATTCCTCTTCTAGTGTGGTATTCCTGTCTAAGGGTTTAAGTTGTATTGCTTTCATGACAATTTAATGCATTAAAAAATACATATATATGTCACAATACAATGATTTACACTACATCCTTTTACATTATCCTTTACGAAGTTTGTATCAAAATGACGCGCCGGGAATTACTTTTTCCAATCTTCAAGTTTATACAAATATAACAGAATCATTTTATATCAATATAACTTACTAAGTAAGCTGGGACATATCACGATTCTTAATATTATATTTTAATGTTTGTTACAGTGTTGGATTCAGGATGCATCTCGCCTGCGCGCTATTTTACCACTTCTTCAATTTTGTCCGAAAGTACGAAAACAGTTTTAAAATTTTACTTGGGAAAACAGATTCATCAGGTGAAGTCTATCATAGAGACAAACGTCGTTTTGAGGTCAAAAATCGAGTCGCAGGATAAAAGAGCTCGTGCGTAATTTCGGCTCATTCTTTCTGGTAGTGGAATGATAACGGAAGATCTTAGAAGTAAAATGTATGTAAAATAAGATGTTAGGACATGGAATATTGGTGATATCTACACAATTAGTTCAATTTTCTTTTTGAAATCAGTTTCCAAATCGGAATTGATATTTTGAGTAGTGCCTCAAATAACTTTTTGATGGTATGAAGACGGAAATATGTGAACAAGATATACAGTTTTATACGACTATTACAGATGATATGAGACCGTTTGGTTGTGTTACAGCATCACTAGTTTGATAAGTGGAGAAAAATATATTGAGATTGAAAGGGACGAAACCATAAAGCGACTGCCCGGCTTGCCTGCCTGAGAGCACGGCCTCCTCCCGTGCCGCTGGCCGCCGGGTTTGGCCGTTCGGCCGCGTCGAGGGAGCCCCCACAAGGTTCGGGTGACGCAACTGGGGGGATCAGGTATTTTTTTCCGAAATTTCACTTTACGCCGCTCCTATTCATCCGATTTGCATGATTGACACGGCGTTGGATTCAGGAAGCACGTCGTCATCGCGCTATAAGCCCACATTTTTGAATTTCTTCCCGGAACTATGAGAAATCATTTTACATTTTTTTGGAAATATTTTTTGAAAAAACGGCATCGTAGCGTGAATTCTATTTTAAAAAGGAGTCCAATGCCGTTTACAGATCGAAAATCGGACAATTTGTTCAGACGTTATCGATCTAGTAAATTCCGTGTGATAGTGCTGCGATCTATTGATTTTTCCTATAAGTATTTTTCGGTGCATTTAGCCTTAAAGCATGCAAGTGCTCACAATAAACATTCATATAATTTACATTTTAATAATACAAACTCACATTATTACACTAAGAGTAGCATTAACAAAGCACTGTATTATTATAAACTAGTAGATTATTATACAGTGGAAAAAACTTACAATTAGTGTTGGTAATTCACATTATCTTACAGTAATAATTTAATTAACTTACAATAACTTAGTTATTATTAGAACATTAGTTAATAATAATTGTAAGTGCTTACAGTATCATGACATAATTACATTATTTACTATATTACTAAGTAGTACATTGTCTTATCGAAACTGAGTAACTGGTACAAGAAGTGGTCACACTTGTAGCGGTACATGGTTTTAAAATACAGAAAAGTTAAAGCAGTTCAGTTATCTTATATGGACCCACACTGATGAGATGACGTTTAAGCAATGTTTTAAAGTATTTATCATCAGCTGATTTTACGGTGACTGGGAGATTATTAAAAAGCTTAGCTGCAATGCAGAAGGGATCTTTATTAGTTGAAGACTTGTTAGTGTATATCCTGTGATAGTCCCTATGTCCTCTAGTATGATAGTTATGCATTTCTTTATTACTCACAAGATATTGATTCTGATTATTTCTCAATAGGAGTATTACTTTGTAAGAGCAGAGTGCTACAACAGTCAGTAATTCATATTTAATAAAATAATATTTACAGGACTGTCTTGGATTCAGCTTGAAAATGATTCTGATACATTTCTTTTGTAGGACCATCAATCTATCCATATTCTTTTGTGTTGTACCTCCCCATATTTCAATACCATATTGAAGTTGTGAGAAGATTATGCTGTAGTATATTGACAGAAGTGTCTGTTTCCAGGTATCTGGAAAAGTATCTCAAGAGGAATATATTTGAGTTTATTTTATTACAAAGTGTGTCAACTTGTTTGTTGTAAGTTAGGTTCTGATCTATTAATATTTCTAAAAACTTATGGCAATCAGTTTGATTCACTGATTCCTTGTCTACTTCCACTTTTATGTTTTGATGTTGGTAACTGTGATGAAACTTGAAATTGATTAATAGTTTCATCAACATTTAATTTCAATTCATTTATGGACAGATAACTTTTAATTGATTTTAAAGATTCAGACAGATTACTTTCTAGAGGACAAAGATTTTGTCCACTGCTTATTAATGTCGTATCATCTGCATAAGAAATCACAGAGAAATCAGAAGAGCTTGGAATATCATTAACATATATTAGAAATAGCAAAGGTCCAAGCACAGATCCTTGTGGAACCCCTGTGGTAATTGTATCAAAATTTGATTTAACTTTGGATAAGAAATTTTCAGATTGCCAGAAGATCTCTGTACATTGCTTACGCCCTGTAAGGTATGATCTAATGAGGTCATTTACTCCTCCCCTTATTCCATAGTAATCTAGTTTTGTTAACAGTTTTTCATGAGATACACTATCAAATGCCTTTGAAAGATCAATAAATATACCTGCTGTTTTTTTATTTGATTCCAAGTTTCCAATGATTTCATGAATAAATTCTACAACAGCAGTGGTGGTGGAGAAGCCTTTCCTGAAGCCATGTTGTGATTTATTAAGGATATTATTAGATTGAAGAAAACAATTAAGTCTTGCTAATATAAATTTTTCATAGAGTTTGCCAAATACTGAAGTTAGGGTTATAGGTCGATAATTCCTAACATCCTGTGTATTATTATTCTTAGCGAGTGGTCTTACAATACTAACTTTTAGGGATTCTGGGAAAGTGAATACAGATAGAGATGAATTTATTAAGAGAACTAGAATATTAAGAAGAGCAGGTTTACATTTTTTAAGAATTATTGAAGATACTTCATCATTCCCTGACGAGCAACTATTTTTGAGGGAATTTATAAGTTGATTAACTTCATTAGCATTTGTATGATGGAGAAACATAGATTTTGAAGTTCCAGAAGATAAAGTATTACTGGTTAGTGTCCTGCTTTGAATTTAAGAAATGGCAGTTAAAGGTCCTACAAATATCAGATGGATTATCTAGAAGAATGCCTTCATGTAGTAGACGTGTTTTTATGAGTCTGAGTTTTCCCATTGTTAATTATGTTCCACAGTGTTTTAGATTTGTTTGTTGAGTTGTTACCTTTATGAATTAACTGATAAGCTTTATCATTCATCAATTTTAGTCTATATTGTTTTTTATACTGTTTATACTTCTCGTTATAAAAGGGGTTCTTAGTATGTCTGAACAGTTCATACATGTTTTTCATTTTATTTCTAAGAACAAGAATTTCATCAGGAAGCTTAATTTTGGGTTTCTTCACTACATTCATTTGCCTCTTAATAATAGGACATGCAATATTCAAATGATAATTTAATGTACTCAAGAACAAGTTCCATTTCTCATTGACATCATTACTATCGAGTACTTCAGTCCATTCCTCTCTTAGGAGACATTCATTTAGAAGATGTAGTTTAGTATCCCTCGTGTCACGGGTGAATGTGTATGTGGGTAGTTCAAGACTAACAGAGCAATTTATTATTTCAATGATTTGTGCAGTGTGATCAGATAGATGAAATTCAATATTATGAGAGGAATATTTATTCATTTCAATGTTTGTAATAATGTGGTCTATGGTGGAGCTGGAATGGGTTGTAACACGTGTTGCCCCTAACTCCACATCACGAAGATTGAAGCTCTTTAGTAAATCGTGTAGTTCATTGTGTTCAATATTGATGTTCAGATCTCCCATAATAATTAACTTGCAATTGTGGTTCCCTAAGAGTTTAGTTAAAAGTAGGAAGTCATTAACGCTAGAATTTGGGGATCTGTAAATGCCTATTATTTTTATATTTCCTTCCATTGTTTTTATATCTACACCTGCTACTTCAAAAGTCATTTCAGTACTTATGTCTCTAATCCAGTCTATTGAATTGCAAATTAAGTTATTCTGCGCTATAATTGCAACACCGCTACTTATTTTTAGTTCTCTACAGAAACATTCATGAATTTTGTAGTTGGAGAAGTGAATCTTATTAATTTCATTATACTTAAGACCATGTTCCGTAATGACTCCTACATGTATAGAAGTTTCTTCCAGGATTGTCTCAAGTTGTTCGACTTTGTTATGCATGTATTGAATGTTTTGATGGAGGACACTGAGGACACCATCTTTTTTAAATTTCTTATCACAGGCGTGTTGACTTAATTGCTAAATTTCACGGGTGTATTGAAAATTGATATCACCTTAAATATACAGGACTGGGCAAAATACTTTAAACTTAGTATCTAAATAATTAGCCCAAATACTTTGCAAATAAGTATTTAAATAATACTCAAAACACATTAGGTTTTAATTTGCTATTTATAATAATACTTTATTGAGTCACATACACAATTAGAATTATGTACGATGAGTCTAATGTGAAGTATATGGAGGGAGTACAATTGCACACATCTTCTTGAGTGCAAAGAAGTTACATTTATAGTCCAGAAGCAAAACCAGGGGGCCATCTCTGCATTTGCTCAAAGGACCAGGGAAATTGCAAAAAAGAAAGAAAGAAGATCGGTTGAGATGTTCATTAGCCTAGGGATTATTCTACAATACTTATTACAGATAGATTAAACTATTATATAGTAAGATATTATTTAGTAGCAAAATAGTTTAACATAATTATTTTAAAATAATTTAACATTTCAAGACATTATGTGCATGTCTTTTAGAATTCAATGGGAAATACAGTTATTCAAATTCTCGTTTCCATGTTGTCACGGCAGGAAGTATTATTCTGAAGGACAACATGGATAAGAGCCCAAAATTTATTGTTTATTTATCCTTGAAAATAGATTTTTTAAAAAATTTATTTATTCAAGTACTTAGTGTAGGGATCACAGAATTTTGAAAATGTGCACACAATCCACTTCTCCCCATAGCACGTCATACACAGTTTTTACTGTTCTTTGATGTAAAATAAATAAACAATATTTGTACTGTTTCATTTTTAAAATAACATTTATTTGGTCTCGTGACTTTACTGCTACTACTTATATTATTATTATTATTATTAATAATAATAATAATAACTACATGATATCAATTAAGGTAACGTCTACTTATAATTTAACAATATTAGTATATTTCATGTTTAAATCTTGAAATGGTGAGGAGAAGGAGACAGGTTTTTTCTATTTCTACACCTGATCCTACTGTAGCACCTGCAATCACATTGCACTTATTAGCTATTGAGGCTTTTCTGGACACTATAAAAAAGGTTTTTGCCCAAGAAAGTGTTTGAGTTTATTCTTGAAGTTGTTAATCCTGTTACGTTTCTCAGGTAGATTGGTAATTTGTTGTAGAATTGTATACTTGAAGAGAATGTACCCTTATGGTATAATGTGCTTGTGCACTTTGGTTGATGGAGATTACATGCTTGCTTTGTGATGTATGAATGTAAGCTTGAGTTAAGATAGTAATGTGTGTCATTGATTATTACATTTTTCTTTACAAACATGAGAACTTCGTAAATGAATATACAAGGCAGTGGAAGTATGTTGAATTGAGGTTCCTTTTGTATATTTTATTGTTCAAATGATTCTCTTTTGAATTTTCAATGTTTGCTTAGCCTCTGGTGCTTGACCCCAGATTATTATTCCGTATTTGAGAATAGAGTGCACATTTGCAAAGTACACTGTTCGAACGGTTTCAATGGTGCTGTTTCTTGTTATTATTCTATTGCTAAATACAAATGTATTTGAAATACAAAATACTGTATTTACTACAAATACAGTAAATACAATAATTTTGCATTATAACTTTTTTATTGGAACATTATATTGTAATTGCCAATTACAATAAGTTACTAATTGACAGTCGTAAATTTCTAAACAGTTACTAAAACCTTTCAAATATAAAACACTTTGGCTTACATATTCACAAAACACTCAAATATAAAATAATATCAAAAATATGGCTTACTCAAATAAACGGAAATTCCTTTTTAAACGACCAGGTTTTCAAACAAATCGTCAGACAATAAACTTCTCGTTGGCGACTGCATAAAACCCGCAAAGAGAAACAATTGTTGAACTGACACTGACAAACCAACTAGTGTTACAAGGAATAGACTTCTTTTTATTGTCTGATAATTGTCTAGCATTTTTAATAATTTAGATTTATCATTTAAAAAAGAAGAGAATTCAAGTTCAGATGCGGTTCAGGTGAGGTCCATTCACCAGCAGAATCAAACCAAAAGAAACTCTTCCCGGTATCATCTTCATGTGTATTTAAAGCATTTATTTTTTTAAATACACCATACATTTAAATAATCTCTAAAATACGTGTCCAAAAAACTCAGAAATTCAGGCTTTCAAATGCAAACTATATTTTAAATACTATTTCAAATACAAGTATTGAAGTACTGCCCAACCCCATAAATATATAAAAACCATTACCAGCTGTACGAAATTCGCAATTAATCAGACGGACACCACACAATAACTCGGAAGACTACGAAAGACTACCAAACATTACTCAAAGAGCACGTACGGCTGGGTATTCCGGATGACGTCCCTATGAAATACAAATTCTTTGGAGGAAGCGCACGAGAAAGACGACCGAGATTCCCGTCTGCTCTGGGAGTGCTTGCGCTATTGCTACGTGCGCTAGACGCATGCGCTGGACGCATCGTGTGAACGGGTCTTAACATTGAGTGCTTTCTCTGAGATGTACTCTTTGGGAATAGTTCAATTGATGAATTAGTTCGCGAACGACACTTCTGTTGACAATTATTTGAATATACGCAGTTACTGTTCAGCGTAATGATGCTATCCTGAAAGCCAGCGGATAGCTGAAAAGCCAGCCACCACTGCTGTCAAGAATTGTGGTGTTTTTAGTGCGGTATGTAATATATGGTTATGGATGTGAGTAATATGTGTTGTTTGAGGCGGCAACTTTTGTGGTTGTGGGCAACCGGGACCATTCTCGTAATTGCAGTCCAAAGGCCCTATCCGGTGAATCACTATTCTGTATTATAAAGGTATAAGGATGTCAGTTCAAGCAATTTCTCGAAACAATATTGTTTAAATCAGAGTTAACAGTTCCACTCTTTCACGGTAACTCAACGACGATGTAAGACCGTTTTACACCGTGATGACTGAATGGGAGTCGTAAAGATAACTCTTGATTAATAAAAAGTTTATTAGTGTTATATACTTATACAAGTGTTTCGCAACTTTGCTCTTTATTTCTCCATTTTCATAAGATGTCGGTAGGAATTTTTTGATATATAATTGACATTACCGTTTGACGTCTTTTTTTGTTACTAGATTTACGATTGCTGAGAAAATGGTTAAGAAAGGAGGCAGGAAAGTGAAAAATGGAAGCAAGTCGACCATTAGAAATTCCAGATCGTTTGCTGCTTCTGAAGTTAATGTCAACTCAGTCAATCGTACCTTTCTACCTGATAACACGGTAGCAAGGGTTAGTACTGGTAAGCATTCTTTTGATTTACTTGTACTTAATGTATTTCAAAATCCTGTAATATCAGTCATCACATCATCGCTCTTTCAACTTAACTCGCTTGATGTCAAGACTGATGGGATGACTCAACTTTATTCGATGAACTGTCAATGTGAATATGAGGTGTAAAGTATTGCAGACATCAATGATCTTGAATCATAAGATGTTAAGTATTACAGGGATTTTAAATAATAACATAGGTGGACGCGAAAAGTTCTTAATGAAAGGAAAATTAGAATTTAATGAAATGTTGGAATTTATTAAGTTGTTATTAATGAAAAGAAAATTGGGTAGCAGGAAAGATGAAGCTGAAATTGATCTTTGAAAGAAGTATGAGATACTGAAAGAAAATAAGTGTTCAGAATATGCATGTGGCAATGAAACCAGAAATGGGTAAGAAAAATGCGATGTCTGTAGTTCTCAACAGAAATTAAAGAATATTTGTTCTCTTGGTTTATTGTCTTTAAAATTTTACTGTTTTAGTATAATATCATTTTTGTGTTTGTAGACAATCAAGAAATAGAAGGCAATTCAAAATATATATTGAAATCGGGTCTTTAATCAGTTAAGTTGACGTTTGCAGTTAACAGGTTACTATTTATTGGACATTTCGTGAATTCATCTTTTCACATTTTGAGGTTTCTCAATGAGTTGTAAGGTTCAAACTCTAAGGATAAACAAACATAAATACCATTACATGGTACTATGAACTCTTGAAAAGAGAAACAATATGTATAAAATGTAAAATTACAATGTAGGAGACAATATACTATTTGGAAATGAGTACGAGGCACAAGTCAGACAAACTCACCTGATAAATAATAAAAATCCTTTTAATTCATGTCTATAAACAAGAAATGGATACCCTACAATAGTAAAAATGAAAGAAACTATGGTTCAATGGGATATTAATTGCAGTATGTTTTTATTATTAAAAGAAGTAGATACTGATGTGGAAATAGCATGGGAAGGATATAAAAAGTGTGAAAAAAACTGAATTGCTGGAGAGAAGAAAAAAGAATGTATCTCACACTCTTAATCGAAACCCTTTTAACCCTTACATAGCATGTAACCAAAAAGATCGGAAAAAAATAAAGAGAAAGATAATGGAACCAGTGCGTACTTCATCCATAACTATCATGTCAATGCTCTTTCTTCATAAAGATAAGGAGGTAAAAGACAGATCGAAAGATAAACTTTGGGTTCAGTTTTGCACCCAACTTGCTTCATGTGCACCCCATCTAGTCAGCCACTTGACTCAGTTTGTGTAGTAATGTTTTTTCCAAAAACATTAGGCCTTCTGCAATTCTAAAAACAGTAAGTACATGTACACTGTATTAAAGAGTAAAAGTTCTTTATGTAAACAGAAAAGTAATTTTTATTTCAACTTCAGCTTACAAACTTACTTTCTTCGTAACCAAAAATTTGGTTATATGAAAAGACCCCTGCCTCCTTTATTGTGGTTAAGAGGTTCTACTGTATTATGAAGACAGTTTACAAACTGAGAGAAGAATCTAAATAATTATGGAAACACCTAGACTATATAAAATTGAGGAAAAACAAATAAAATATGTAGTATTTGTTGAAGATGTACTTAACTCTTAAGTGGCAATTAAGCTATTAATAATTTGTTAGCAGCGTAGGAGGAATAGTAGAAAACATACCAATTGCTAGTGGTTATGAAATGGTAAAAAAATTTAAAATCGTGAGCATGTTTCAGGATGTAACATTGCAAGAAATTGGAACAATTGTTAAAAACTTCGGTGGTGTAATTGTTAGTGCAGCATTACACCCAACTTTGCAGGTTCAAACCTGATCAAAGCTGTGAATTTTTAAGGGTGGAAAGATCCTTCATACACCATATTGTGGAGAAGTAAATCCATGTTGTAGATTTACTGCTTGTAAAAGATCAAGCCCAAAAGAAGCCTCTGAACTAAATTCAAATCGCCTGCTTCATCACCCAAGTGATGCCTGCTTCATCACCTTCTTTCCCTGCTAGATGGCAAAAGGATCATAGTGAAATTTCCATGGTCGGGCGGAAGAACAGGCCTTACCATGTAAAAATTTAGATATCTTAGAAGATTTTTAGAGAAATTTAGAGGGTGGTTTTGTTAGTCCCCCAGGGCACAATATTAGGATATACATTAATGTTTATTCTATACATAAAGGATGTATTCATAGACCTCGACAAGGGTGTTATTGTTTCCTTTGCGGATGGCAATAGTATAATAGTTAAGGCTAAGACGTGGTCTGAAGCTATTAACTGTTCAGAAAAAAGAATTAAATATTGTGGCTAAATGGCTTGATTGTAATTTTCTTAGCTTGAATGTGAACAAAACTGTTTATAATGTTTGTTAGTATGTAGATACTGTACCAGATAAGTGTTCCTTGAAAATACACTTTGATCAGTGATATAAACAGTTGTGATTGCCCTGAAAATTAATTTACTTAAATGAATATAATTTACTAAATATTTAGGTATTCGTGAAGGTTATACATGGAAGTGGACTCAGCATATATCTTACATTGCTAGTAAGTTGTGGGACCTTATATTTCTGTTTTTTAAGCTAACAAAGATATTCAGTACTGATAATTTATTGATGATTTACTACGCATTTTTGTGGTTAATTGCCACTTACTGCATTTTAATTTGGGGAGGTACCTATGAAAATATATTCAGTCAAATTAGTATTATTCAAAACAAAATTGTTTAAACTATATACAGGAAAGAGAAAAGCTATTCCTTGGACATACTATTTGAGGAAAATAATTTATCGATCAGAAAGTTTTTTACAAAAATCACTTGTAGATAAATTCTCCTACTTACAAAATTCTATAAAAATTTAATCACTTAGTGTAGAACAATAATTTATCACATATTGTTAAGAAAGGCATTAGGAGTAGTCATAACTTCATTGCATATATCTATAACAACCTTACTTCAAAATTAAAGAATATAAATATTAATACACCAAAAGCAAAGAAAGATGTCAAGAAATGGTTGATAAATGTAGATAATGAAACAATCAAAAAAATATAAACTAATCGTTTTTTTTTAAGTGTCTTCTTGTGCGTCTGTTTTTAGGCTTAACCTTTGTCCTTAGTTGAATATGTGTTAATTACTGTTATGTAAATTTTACACCATTTTCATTGTTATTAGCAAGTACTTCTTTCCCACCATCTTTATACATTTCACTTTTTTCACTTCAGTATCTTATTATTTTCTTTATTTCACAATTATCTTTTTGAACCGAAACCAAAACTGATACTAATTTAGTAGATATTTTATGCGTACTATGGTGTCTTGTTAGCACACAGGCTTCATTGCCTTGCAAGGTACTTTTATACACAAAATTATAGTATATGATTTGTATATTGATTATTCTATGTATTTTAATGTATAGAATGCCCTCTCTCTTTTTCCTCTTTCTCTTTCCCTCTCCACTTTCTTACTTTTCCTCCTTTTTCCTTCTCTATTTTTCCCTCTCTCCCCTCTCATTTTCCACTTCTCTTTCTCTCTTTTTCCTATTCTATTTTCCCCTCTTTTTTATCTCAATTTTCCCTATCTCTTTTTCTCTCTGTCTTTTCTTCCTATATTTTCCCTTTTTCACTCTTTCCCTCCCTCTTTTTCACTTTCTTTTTCTCCCTCTCCCTTTTCCCCTTACTTCTCCATCTCTCTTCTTTTCTCTTTTCCCTCTCTACCTTCCTTTCCTTCTCTATTTCCCTCTCTTTCATTCTCTATTTCCTCTTGTCACTTTCCCCCTAACATTTTCTTTCTTTCTTTCTTTCTACCCCCCCCCTCTCCCATTCTCTTTCCCACTTTCTTGTTTTCACATTCTCACTCTTTCCCCTTCTCTCTCTCTTTCTGTCTCTTTTTCATCTTTCTCACTTTTCCCCTCTTTCCTTTTTCCCCTTTCTCTTTCCATATCTCATTTCTCCTCTTTCTTTTCTTTGCTCCCTTTTCCTCTTTTAATAATTGGTTAATATTTTGAAGATCGCTCACAGTCTTCTCTCTCACTCACTCATTTTTCATATTATGTGAAACATTTTCTGTTCGATATTTAGTTCGATAGTTAGTTTTTGAAATAATAGCCAAGATTTCATGGTTTACCTTCAACCATGGGTAGCTGTCAAAATGACTGCTCATTTTAAATGCGATTGGGACAACAATCTCTCTCTCAAATCTTCATTCAGACACTGGACTGTCTAAGTACTATATAACCTCATCAATTTAGCTGAAATCAATTCCTGGATACTGCATGAAAAGATCTTGGGGAAACAATCTGTCTCGGCAGTCATGTACGATTGCTGTAGATTCGAAACATTTCAAGAGGGCATCACTTGTTGCAGAATACTCCAGAACAAACATTCAAGGGATGATTAAGTGTTGACGGTGTCAGATGGGATCTTGTAAAAACATTAAATCCAATGACACCTGTTCTGAGTGGGGAAAAATAATTTTTGGGAAATGTGGTGGTGTGAAAAAAGTAGTTGTCTGTTTGACTTGGAAGCCAAAATAATTATGTATATTACTTCAAGGAATGTTATTCTTTATTGTAAAATAAGGCTTAAAAGAATCATGATTTTTTTTTTTTTTTTTTTTTTCAAAAAAAGTATCAGATATCTGGTATTTTTACTTAAACCAAAATTGTTAAGTGATTTATTTATCTTTAATTAATTTAAAAGCAGAAAAAGTTTATTTTAACATCAGTTTTTAAATTTATGATTAAATTATTGTAATTTTATTGGAAACAATAAAGATGCTATATATTTGAAGGTTCCGGTACAATACTGCCCTAACCCACAAGATCTTTAAATTTGAGTTACTTATAGTTTCATGCTCTTGAAACGTTTCTCTTGCATCCACATTACCAAATAAGCTCATGGCACCATCTAATAGCATGATTTAGAAAAAAGGCATTCTCCATTCAAAGAAATTTTACCATTTTTTTGTGCAATACCGCCCTAATCAAAGAGCACTTATTGTTGAAAACAAACTGGATTCATCAAAAACATAACAATGTTAGACAGTTTTTGAAATATTACATTCTATTTCATAGTTGTCTTGTTATCAAAAAATATGGGGTATACTGGTTGTTACTTGCGAACTTCCCCATTAACCCTTTAAAGGTCAGTGGGTCAGTTCAGTGTATATTAGGGCAGTATTGTTGCTAAATTAATTTTTATCTACAGACAAACGCTGGATATAAACTAATCGATCATCTAAGTCTGTTCGTATATAACTCCACTAAAAATTGTTTATTCGTTTCATAAGTTTATTCATTTTATTGTATATTATATTATATTATATTTTATGAAAATTGTTCAATTATGTGAAAAAGTTCGTAAGAAATATAATATATTCTTTATATCAACTTTGTAAATGATTTAAGTTTTTTTATCTGAGTAATTTTTATTTTACAAGTATTGAAAATACAAATATATTTTCAAATATTACAAATAATAAAATGGATTTAAATCATTTATTTAAAAAAAATTGATTTAAAGCAGTGATTTAAATCATACCAGCCTTACCCTAAAAGTATTATAAGACTTGTTATAACAAAGATTTCTCGAAATAAAAAAGAATTATTTGAAGTGGTCATTTTGACTGCTTGCCATTGTTGTTGGTAGTGTAATGTATTGCCGTCTTTCTAGTGTTAAGAACTTTTATCCTGCAACTTCACATTTCGTGAGAGATTCTTTGTAACTCAAAATAAGAACATGATTTATTTTGAGAAAATCCACAATGTGATATCTGTTGACACTTTCTGAAGCTCTGGAATCCCTTCCAATTACCTGTTATCACATACAGTAGAATTATTATTAAAATGTAGCAACAAGCATTGTTTGCAACTTTTGATTAGAATTTTTCAATTCCATTTAATAGAAACACTTTGCTTTGGTAAATAGATACACATTTTATAACATTGTACTGCGAAATGAGACCTCAAGAATAATTTTGCCATCAGTATAAAAGTACACATGTTAAATAGTATTTCATACTTGAGGGGCTGTTTGATAGGATAAATTTCTTCAAAATCACTTCTCATCTTATTTATATGAAACTAATGTAATGTACAGACCTCGAATTTTAGAATAAGTGCCTATTTAGTCCCTTGAAGGTGTAGTGGAAAATAATTTTAGATGTTTACGAATCATGAAAATACAGATCTACTGAAAGCATCTAATAATGCCTAAAATATCCTAAAAGTGTTGTTGATGCCTATTTTGATATTGTTTTTGCCTAAAACAAGTAATTTTGAAGAATTATCATATTTTCATTACTCATTTTTAAAATGAGTTATATCAAGATGCAAAAACTTACCTGAATTTCCCAAAATATGTATTGATTGATGAATACGCACCTAAATCTCTTGCCCAACACACCAAACATAAGGAGCTGTGCAAGTTAATATAAAGAGATTGTTTCTGGCTTGTCTTTGTCAGCATGCACTTAGCAATTGCACCCGTTCCCTGTGCAGTTGACAGGTTGGAGCTTATTGCCACAGTGCATTGTCTACACTATCCAGGCAAGGAAAGACATAGGTCAGGCAACAGACTACTGTCAGAAAGACAAATCTTACAAAATAAGCCTAACTCTTGAACCCCTAGAAAATAAAGAGGGTCATTTTGAGTTTTCTTCTTGGTGAATGTGGATGTGTGGGTGTATGCATGCATTTGTGCATTTCGTTTCGAATCTTGATTATATACCGTGCTGTTTAAATATGAAAGAGAATAAAATAATATGTTTGTAGTCAACTTTCATAAATGTAAAAACACTTAACTTTCCTGAATAATAAAAATGCCTAAATTAATCGTTTTATGATCAGTTTTAGATGTCAGAAACATCACTTTTCATGTCTAATGATTTTTTAAATACCTGATTTAATCATTTTGCAATGTATTTTCAGTGCCTAAAGTGTCACTTTTCGTACCAAATAGCGCCATTTTCATAATTTTCTTACCTATTTTGGGTGCCTAAATCACCACCTTTTTTTGCCTAAAATTCTAGTAATGAAGTATCGGTGGTAATCAAGTATATAAGATAAATTGCTTTTTATTAATTTGAATATTATTTTGTAGAATTATGGTAATAACATTGCATTTTGGAATGTTTATATCAAATTCCAATCTTTCATTAGGAACTTAAAACTGTCTTTCCAATTTTCATTCTTTATTCACTTGCATGATTTGGATTAAGGAAAAATATGTCTGAAAATATTATGTCTGTAATTGTACTACTCAGTTTTCTTGGTGGTACAAGGGAAGATGGTCTGTCTACCAAACAAACCAAACTAAATCAATAAATTTGTCTCTGAAAATAATATTCTTAAGTGTTTCTTTATTATGTCCCTACCAGCGAATGTTAATTCATTGAATTGATGTATGAAAGAATTCATGAATTTTAATTATAATGTTTAACAATGTAGTATTCTCCTTTACTGAATAGGGGATTATAACTTTGTTTTTTTCTTATTGCAACAATTAAAATAATCAAATTGAATTACATTGTATGCTCAAGGTGCATTCGTATTATGAAAGTCTAGGTTATATTTATAATTTTAATATGCTTTTCCTTTTGTGTAGATGATTGGTGGGAGGACATATCTATACCAGGATATGCCAATAAGCGTCATTTGTTGCGCAAGATGCAACAAGATGGAATACATGATGATACAAGAATTATTACATCCCCTTTTGTGAACTGGTGGTCTCATGTTGGTAGCAGGAACCTGCCTGATCATCTTCCACGAGAACATAAAATATCTGTTAGTCCTACACTTCCCGATGTTCCAGCAACTCCTGAAATTCGACATGTTGAGAGGCAGGTACATCAAGAGAGATTTGACAATATGTGGGATGAAAAAACTGAAGATTTGTCATCCAATCCAGGATCAATTAAAAAATCTCATGGACCTGTATTGAGAAAACGTAAACATAGTCTTCAATCATTTGCTACAGAGAAAACACTAGAAAGGGAACTGCAGGACTCTGATTCTGGAGATCTTTCTAATGAACATTCTTTGCATAATACATCAGAAGATTGTACAAAGAAAATTGGAAAACAAAAAGGTTCCAAGTCAATCAGGAGAAGGAAAGAAAATTATCAAAAACGGGCATTATTGAATAATATCAAACAATTTGAGTTGCCAGATCAGAATGGAAGTTATGAATCCAACAAAGAACATGGTTCAGAATCTGTGAAGACAGGTAAAATTCAACTTTCAAAGTTAGTGTCCGATGAGAATAACAGCATAGGTTACCCTAGTATTACAGATACCTTTGACAACTGTCTGCCTGAGAGAGCACAAAAGACAGGTAGATTTTATGATGCATTTCAGGATGGTACTGTAAGTATAACAAATGAAGACTTACATCTGTCAAAAAATTCAAATAAAATACCATCAGATTTAAGTGGTGTCACTGATATTAAAGAAAGGTTATCACTTTCTTCCTCAAATACTCAAGACAGAAGAAGGGCACGCAAGCAACGAAAACTTTTACATGGTTCATGGACAGGGCAAATAGATCTGGATAATTCTGATGTGCAACATAGAAGAAATATTATATCACTTTTGGAAATGACCAATCCAAGTATAAAAAATGAATTTGAGACTAAAGAGCCGCCTAAGACTGGATTGAAGTATTTACAGGCTTTTCTAGAGGTTTCCAATGAGGATAAATTATCAGAAGTGAGTTACAAGGAAACTGGTAATGAAGATGAGTCTGTACTTCAGTCAAAACTGAATCAGAAAACTAAAAGTAGACAACAAGAACAAATTTTGAATATTGAAGATAAAAATAAAATTCCTGCTGAGAAACTACTAACCCAACTGTCACATTCAGGTCATACATTTTTAACAGAAATGACTTCATTGTCAGATGGATCTGATGTAGTGCTTGCACTCCATCATCCCACTTCATTCCGCCTCAGTTCATCACTCCAGACCACTAGAGATGCCTCTGCAGTGAATGTTCCGACCGTTTCAAAGGTAAAGTCCAAGATTTTGGAGAATCTATATCAAGCTACTTCCATTTCTGATAGCTTTTCTGATGAGAGTACTACCGGGACTGAGAAAGAGCTTGTTAGGTCAAGAGCATCTCGAAATGTAAAACGTGGATTAATCTCAGACAAATTGCTTGCCTTAAGTGATGTAAGTGAAAATTCCCAAGAAATAGAGAATGAAAACCTGTTAGAAGAAGTGGAAGTATCATTGAAAAATTCAAGAAGAGATTCATCAGCAATTGCGAATGTTCAGGCAGATATGAAGACAAAATTTTCAACCTCACTTACCATGACAGATTTATTGACGAAACAATCAACTGCGTTGGAGCTGCAGGAGGGAAACAAGTCTTTCTTAGATGCAAGCCAATCATCTGGAAGTAAAAAATTGCATAAATTACAACATTCAAAGAATTATGAAACTGAGTTCCCCAACTTGCAATTGGGTACATCGGTCCTCAGGGAAGTTACTGAGAATTCAAATGGCTCTAGCATTCTTGAGACTAGAAAAAAGGCAGAACACGGAGTATTAGAACCAAATAAAAAGGATTTGGTAAGGAAGGATTTGTCAGCATCTGAGAAAGAAAGTGTACAAGAGAAATCAAAAGGTTCAAGATTGCACATTGTTACTGATTCACCAAGTACACAATCAAGTAAACTACAACAGAGTCATCGAGATCTTTCAAGGCATGATATATCAAAGGAACTTTCTTCAAATATGCACAATGACCAAGAAATAACACGTGAAGATGTCTCCAAATCAAAGACCAAGGTAAATAATCAGAGTAGAGTATTTCCTGAAACTGACAAGGAAAAGCAAGTGCGTTTTGAGAGCAATAAACATTCAGACCAAGAAGCTGGTAAGTCGTTGATGGGAACAGACCAGATCCCTAAACGCAGAAGCCAGCGTCTGTCATCACAACACTCAAATAATGATAATGATGCTTCTAAATTCTTAACTGATCAATCATATCATCAGAAAGATGAAGAAAGTGATGATTCTAGCGTTTCTGCAACCAGAAAGCAGGTGGAACATGAAGTACCAAAGAATTCTAGAAGAGATTTGTCAGCATCTGCGAAAGTGAGTGCACAATTGAAATCAAAAGATTTAGGATTGCTCATTGTTGCTGATTCACCAAGTAAACAATCATCTAAACAACTGAGTCATCAAGGTCTTTCAAAGCATAGTATATCAAAGGAAATGTCTCCAAATGTACAATATGAGAGAGAAAGAACACATGAAGATGTCTCCAAATCAGAGTCCAAGGTAAATAATCAGAGTAGAGTATTTCCTGAAACTGACAAGAAAAACCAAGTACATTTTGAGAGCAATAAACATTCAGACCAAGAAGCAGGTAAATCGTTGATGGGAACAGACCAGATCCCTAAACACAGAAGGCAGCGTCTGTCATCACAACACTCAGAGAATGATAATGGTGCTTCTGAATTCTTTACTGATCAATCATCTCATCAGAAAGACGAAGAAAGTGTCGATGATTCTAGCGTTTCTGCAACCAGAAAGCAGGTGGAACATGAAGAACCAAAGAATTCTAGAAGAGATTTGTCAGCATTTGAGAAAGTGAATGCACAATTGAAATCAAAAGATTTGGAATTGTTCATCGTTGCTGATTCACCAAGTACACGATCAAGTAAACTACAACAGAGTCATCGAGATCTTTCAAGGCATGATTTATCAAAGGAAATTTCTTCAAATATGCAACATGATCAAGAAATAGCACATGAAGATGTCTCCAAATCGAAGACCAAGGTAAATAATCAGAGTAGAGTATTTCCTGAAACTGACAAGGAAAAGCAAGTGCGTTTTGAGAGCAATAAACATTCAGACCAAGAAGCTGGTAAGTCGTTGATGGGAACAGACCAGATCCCTAAACGCAGAAGCCAGCGTCTGTCATCACAACACTCAAAGAATGATAATGACGCTTCTAAATTCTTAACTGATCAATCATATCATCAGAAAGATGAAGAAAGTGATTATCCTAGCGCTTCTGCAACCAGAAAGCAGGTGGAACATGAAGAACCAAAGAATTCTAGAAGAGATTTGTCAGCATTTGAGAAAGTGGATGCACAATTGAAATCAAAAGATTTGGAATTGTTCATTGTTGCTGATTCACCAAGTACACGATCAAGTAAACTACAACAGAGTCATCGAGATCTTTCAAGGCATGATATATCAAAGGAAATTTCTTCAAATATGCACAATGACCAAGAAATAACACGTGAAGATGTCTCCAAATCGAAGACCAAGGTAAATAATCAGAGTAGAGTATTTCCTGAAACTGACAAGGAAAAGCAAGTGCGTTTTGAGAGCAATAAACATTCAGACCAAGAAGCTGGTAAGTCGTTGATGGGAACAGACCAGATCCCTAAACGCAGAAGCCAGCGTCTGTCATCACAACACTCAAAGAATGATAATGATGCTTCTAAATTCTTAACTGATCAATCATATCATCAGAAAGATGAAGAAAGTGATGATTCTAGCTCTTCTGCAACCAGAAAGCAGGTGGAACATGAAGTACCAAAGAATTCTAGAAGAGATTTGTCAGCATCTGCGAAAGTGAGTGCACAATTGAAATCAAAAGATTTAGGATTGCTCATTGTTGCTGATTCACCAAGTAAACAATCAACCAAACAACTGAGACATCAAGGTCTTTCAAAGCATAGTATATCAAAGGAAATTTCTTCAAATGTGCAACATGAAAGTGAAATAACAAATAAAGATGTCTCCAAATCAGAGTCCAAGGTAAATAATCAGAGTAGAGTACTTCCTGAAACTGACAAAGAAAAGCAAGTGCATTTTGAGAGCAAAAAACATTCAGACCAAGAATCAAGTCCTATACGCAGACGCCAGCGTCTCTCATCACAACAGTCCAAGAATGATGATAATGCTTCTAAATTGTTTACTGATCAATCATCTCATCGGAATGATGAAGAAATTGTAAATGATTCTGGCTTTTCTGCAAGCAGAAAGCAGGTGGAACATGGAGTGCCAAAGAATTCTAGAAGAGATTTGTCAGCATCTGAGAAAGTGAATGTACAATTGAAATCAAAAGATTTAGGATTGCTTATTGTTGCTGATTCACCAAGTACACAATCAAGCAAACTACAACAGAGTCATCGAGATCTTTCAAGGCATGATATATCAAAGGAAATTTCTTCAAATATGCAACATGACCAAGAAATAACTCACGAAAATGTCTCCAAATCAGAGAGCAAGGTAAATAATCAGAGTAGAGGAACTGAGGAACTGAAGCGTTTGTCTGTATCTGAAAAGATGAATGCTGAAAAGACAATGAAACATTCTGTTTCGCATGTTATCAGTTCTACAGATAGACATTTATCCACACTCCAGCGGTGTCTTCAAGAACTCTCAAGATCAATTATAACTGGAAAAGCTTCTGCAAATGTGAGCAGTGAGAGAGGAATTACACATGAGGGAAATGTTTCCAAGTTAACTAATCATAGCAGTGTGTGTTTAGAAATTGTTGAGAAAGAGCAAAGTAGTGTTGGGAGCAATATTCATTCTGGGAACAGAGAAAGAAGTACATCTGTGTTGAAAATTGTCCAAAAATCCAAAGATGAAGTTATGCTAAAGTCATTGGATTCAATGAATGTCATTGAATCTCCAGTTATTACACAGGGATTTAAAAGAAGAATGAAGAAACATGGCATTGCAGATCATTCTGAATTGGTCCCAGCGTCATCAATTACACAGCCTGGGATGAAGCTTGTACCATCTCAGAAGCGTGATTCAAGAGTGAAGATGAACAACCCTTTGACCATTAATATGTCTCTTTCTTCAAGAGATAGTGCGAAGTCTTCAGAAAATATATTGAATAATAAATCTGAGCCACAGAGATTGCATGGGGGCCCCCAAATGGATTCTGGTTTTAGGACGCACACAAGCACCTCAAATAAGGATAAATATCAGAATAAGACTAATGATGAAAGTGTGATAGGCACCAAATCTTCCGGTGCTAGGTCAACAACAAAATCACAGAGTAGTTTGCCACAAAGTAAGGTAATAACACCTGATAGCAAGCGTGAATCTTTGAAGGATAATGGTAAGGCAATTGAGGCATTCATGTCAAAGGGTAAATTTATTGGCAAAAAATTTCACACTTTGTTTTTGGAAGAATCAAGACCAAAGGAAGATGAACGTGACATTTTGTCAACAACAATAGTAGAAAATAATTTGGGTATCATGTCACAAAAACTTTCTGCAGTTAAGTCTCTTCATAGAAGGCAGCAAATGAAGTTGACTTTATTACAGTACCAAAAGGCCTGTAAACAAATACAAACACATCCTGCAAATTATGCACAACTCAAGAAACTCCTAGCACACAGGGAAAAAATGGAAGATATTTTTAACATTAGTGATCTACAGTCTAGTAAAAATAATCTTGTATCAAACATTAGGTCTCAGAAAAAGGATATTGAAGAGAAGAAAGCTAAGAAGAGAACTGAAAGAGTAGCTTCAATATTTGAATATGTAAAATCTACAAAGACTCCTTTCAGAATCTCGTGGCAGAATGCTGTTGATCATCCCAAAGTGACTGCAGCAGTGAGCAAGACCAAAACCAGTGTTAATAGAAAACTAAAGACCTCTAATCGTGATGTTGTAATTATTAGGGATATGAACAAAGCCCCTGGTATGAAACGTCCAACTTGGTTACATACAGGATTATATAAAAGTCTTAGTAAAACTGTTATCAAGAAGATAAAAGACAAAAATGTGATTAACCCACAAAAGGAATCTCAAGAAATAATCTCAAAACTAGTTTCCTTAATCGAGAAAGCATTGCGTTACCGACGTAAAGGCTGTAATCCATTTGTGGATGAAGTTATCAAACATTTATATCATTCTGCCATTATTAAAACACCTATGAACTTTATTTGTTTTTGTATGCGATACCTGCCTGAAACATTCATTGACAAAGCTCTGCGTGTCAAAGAAAATGACTCTGGCATCTTGGGAAATGTCATTGATAGAGATCTCAATTTGTAATTTAATAATTGTATATTGTTTTGTAATTAAATAAAGTATAAATAAATTTATAATTTGTTATTCTTTTGTATCAATTTCAGTAAAATGTTTGTCCAAGTTGTATGCGAGACTTTTTTTCCAATCAGAATTCCTTATATTTTTATTTATGTTATATCCATATTATGTTAATCCATTTTTCAAACAACAAACGTATCTAACAACATTTATCCGAAATTAAATGCATCTTGAAGTATTTTAAATATTTTTCAGTAATTTAAATTTGTTGATTTTCTCTAAAAAGGAAATATTACTGAAACTACTGTCCTGCTATGACCTCCACTGTTTCTATTATTACTACTTCTACTAATATTCTTAAAAGGTCCTGGTTATGGAGTTTTCCATATCCTAGTGATTTCCTGACAGCCAGAACACAAGAAACCCATGTATATTTTAAAATACTTAAATATTTTTGATCAATAGTTTACATAAAATTTCCCTATAGAAATTCCACTTTCCCCAACATTTATTAAATATTAAATTTTATGTGGATTCTTTGTTGTTGTTTTTTACTTTTGATATCTTGATAATCATTTTATGTTATTAATATTAGTGATAATTTAAAAATGTCATTTCTACTTCATGTTACATTTTTCAAATTTTCTAAAATTATTTGGTTAATTTTTACTTTTAGCTATACATGATTATTTTAAACAATAAGAATTTTTGATAGGCAATTGCCAAGATATTTCTATTTATGTTGGTAAACACTTGCTTAGCTCCTTAACTACCAACTATCTAAACAACACCTTAAGAGCGTGTCCAACAGCATTAAAGGACAATGGTGCCTTCCTTAAACAAAGTGCCTCATGTGTCTGAGTGTTGTGGATTTCACGTGCGAATGTTTTGAATTTTGTAATGAAAGGTGTCCATTACAACGCGGTGTCATCTTGAGTTTATGAAATATCTACAGGTTTGCTGCAAGTGTTATCAATATTATAGTTAATTCAGCATGTATTAGAAGCATAATAGAACCCTGAAATGTTAGTGCCGGTACCTGTTCTTTTTCAAGTTATAAGCTTGAGTGGATGGTCCAGTTGCTCCCAAAATATTTTTAAAATGGGGTAAGTGGGCCAGGTGTTTGGGGTAACTGGACCCACCTCAGACTCGGTTACCCCAAGCACATTAATTACCATAATTATTGTTAGAAATTTTAAAGAAAGATAAGAAACCTTGAACAGCTGGTGAAAAGCGTAAAGGACTTGTGACAAACACTAATATTATTATGTCCAAAGAATATTTATTAATGAACGAAAATAAAATAGGAGAGAGCTAACAGGAAGAATGCCAAAAAGGAAAGAAAGAAAAGAGGGAAGAAAAAAGAAAAAAGGGGGGAAGGAGAACATTTCCAAGCCTGATGGTAGAAACAGGTCTGCTGGATTTAAATATATGATCAGCTCCACTAATGATTTGAGTGACTTATAGAACTTTTATTATGATTTTGTTACCTACTTATAACATTTTACTGTATTAGTACTTACTAACTTAAATTTTTTTTCTTCTTATTTCACCACTTGTACTTCAATAAATGTTGTGATTATTCCCAGAATTGACTTAATTTCAGTCCCAATAGTTACGAGTTCTTACATCGTCGATAACTCAACTAAAGTGTGGTTTAAATGACTTGATGCAATTTTATTTTTGTGGTTTACATGTTACTCAACAAACTCAAATACAATTCAAATAACAATAGTTTGTATGAATCCAAGGCCTCCATGGTCCAGTTGCCCAGATTTCCAGGGAAATAAGAAATCTTCCATTCAACTTTATTTCTAATTAAAACTGCAGCTTCAATGCATTTCACTCGTATGGCTTTAGGACTATTTATTACTGACAAGGATAGAATGTTGTTCAATTTTTGTGCTGTACAATTTGACAATGTTACTATTTGTGAACTAATTTAATTCTGTTTTGAAATGTATTGAATTTATTACCATTTGATTTAATCCCACATATACAAATTATTAAAAATTAAATTGCTCAAAGCAAGCCTACAAGAAGTTGAATTTTCCTGTGCTCACAAAAAAATGGTTTTTCATTTTTGTTGGCATAGAAGTAATTGAAAGCGTGTCAAATAGTGAATAAATGTATAAGTGTAGTTTCAAACCAATGTTATAATTATCATCTCAAGAATATTTATTTGTTATTTATTCGTTTTCTGAACCTCTACCCTCTGAAACTTATTTTAAAAAAAAAACAATAGAATTCTTTCACTGGAAAGAATGTAATAAAATAGTTTTGCCTTTTCTTACAAAAGTAATCTCAGAGGCGGGCATCTACATAAATCAGCATGCTAAAATACCCCAATGTTAAGATTATTTTTTCTATTCTAAGACAGTAGTTGATAAATTCGAATTCTCATTTACATGAATATTTTTTTATTAGGTACCAATTTTGATACGATACTGACAAGTTCACATCTATGACATACCAAATTCACATTACAACATCATAACAATAATTGTTTGTGTTGAATTGATCATTCAGGTATTGTCCTAAAAGATTTGTTTGTTACTACTTCATATCTATTAATTTGATTTCGTAATGAGCCAATCTTTTAGTCTGATATCAGTAGAAAACTCAGTATTGTGACACCCCCCCCCCTGTTCTCATGGGAATTTGGTATGTAACTAAGTTATGAAATGTAGGTTAAAAATATAATTGTATTTATTTATTTTCTGCCTTTTCAATTGTAAAATTTATCAGGTATTTTAACTTTGTTTACAATAATTATCTGCGGTAAGATACCAGCAAATCTGCAGGTAAATAATATTATCCATAATTTAAAAGAAAAAAAATATATAAATATATATATATATATATAAATATATATATATATATATATATATATATATATATATATATATATATTATTATAATTATTGATATATATATATTTTTCACCACTTGTACTTCAATAAATGTTGTGATTATTCCCAGAATTGACTTAATTTCAGTCCCAATAGTTATGAGTTTAAAAATAAATATATATATATATATATATATATATATATATATATATATATATATATATATATATATATATATTTTAATAAACAGCAAAAGGCTGTGAATTGAAAAGAAGGGAAATAATTATTAAAATTAAGGAGGATGGAAAACGTTCCCAGAGAAACACTAACATATTTGAGGTCGTACAGAACATTGAGGTGAATAAATGATTTTAAAGGATCATTTTTAAGTTCTCTGGTATTTGTTTTTTTTGGGGGTGGGGGTTTCTTATATAATTATTCGGATTTACAGGCAGGATTTAAAATTTTCACCAGTTTCTCAGATAAAAATAAAAAAAAGTGCGAAATGCATTTCTGAAAGGGTTATATTCACAAACGTACTGAACACATTTATTTCACCTAATTCAAATCTTTTTCGTCAGATTTCATTTTTAAACGGTGCTCTTTATTCAATCATTTATCCTTTCCTAACTACGCACGCGCTCTTGGTCATTAATTTAAATTCGACAAAATAGACACCAGCATTCAATACAATCGTAATTCGAAAACAGTTCTTGCCATGTTTTATTTATTTATTTTACGTAAAAAAAAAAACAGTTAAAAACTGCGTATGACGTGCTATGGGGAAAAGTGAATTGTGTGCACATTTTCAAAATTCTGTGATCCCTACAAAAAGTCATATACTACTTAAATTTTGAAAGAAAAAAACAAACAAACAAAAAAACTCCCATGTAATAAAATCTATTTTCAAGGATAAATAAGCAATAAATTTTGGCTCTTATTACTTCCTGCCGCGACAACATGGAAACGATAATTTGAATAATTGTATTTCCCACTGAATTCTAGAAGACGTGCACAGAAAATGAAGTTACATTTATGTCCAGAAGCAAAACAAGGGGCCGTCTCAGCATTTGCTCAATGGATCAGAGAAACTGGACGAAAAACCTGATCGAGATATTTCCACTTACTACTACTGCAATTCAGTGATGTGCGTCTACGCAGTACCTACTAAGTATTAGTAGGTACTGGTCTACGCGTAGTATAGTCTACGAAAACACGTAAACAAAGACAACGTAATCTGCACAGCAAAAGGTAATCTACGCAAAGGAAATATATTTTTTTCGTGTGGTAGGGACGAATCAACGAGGGCCTTGCTCCCTCCAAAATCAACATTTAATTATATTATACTCTATTTATGCAAAAGCGTTTGCGCAAATTTTGATTGGATCACATCCCAAGAAGTACTACCATTATGAATAATCATCTTTTAAACTTCAAGTTAACATTTTTTGCTGCAAAAACATTTATGGGTCGGGAGAGGGGTTACGAGCATGGTGGAAATGGTGCACCGATTTTAGATGGTTCGTGACCTGTTTGCGTCACGAATCACGTGACCGCAGCCCGGGCACTTCGTTTGAAAAGACAGGCCAGACGCTGGCCGCCATGTTGCACGGTGAGCGAGAAGTGTTGAGAAACATTTTGAAAGTGGTACAAAGTTTTCAACAGTAACCAGTGGTGGTTCGTGCTTAGATTACTCGGCTGCACAACCCCCAGAAAATGAAAAAGATCTCATTATATCTTAGGAATATACATTTGCTTTTTAAAACAGCCAGTATTCCAGATATTGCAGCAATATCGATGTTCATTTTGAAACCAAAGAGCGTCCAACTGGCGCTCTCTCCGGTGTCTGGTGCCTTACCAGAAATTGCACCACGCGCTTGGCTGTATTAATGGGTTTAATGTTTACTCTTTAGCCCTTTGATTTAACACGGGGAATATACGACCTTGTGGTGGCGCAACCAGCCTACTGGCGCTGTCTAGGGCTGTGCGGCGACGGAGGGAATCCCCGGGGGATTACCCCTATTCTGTCTTCCTCATTGCAACGTTGTTTAATAAATTTCGCTTGTTATTGAAAGTTCAGTCAATTATTGATATTCAATGCATTGTTTATAATATTTGAAGACTTTGTTTCATTTGATATTAGGTTTGTTGATTCAAAAGGTACATTTGATGAGTTCTTTGTGAAAAGGTGGCCGTTCTGGATAGAAGTCCCTTAGTGTCTCGCGGAAGCCAGTGTGGCTAGCCCGCGGTTTGCGGACGTTCTTGTGAATACGAATGTGTGTCGGAAGATCTTTCATTATTGCCAAATATACCAGGGTAGTGAAGTTTTCGATTTGTGTGAGCGTGTGTGTGAAACGTGACGATGCAATAGTGCTTGTTGCGATGTGCTGGAGTCGAATTTAAATGCCGAGTGGAAATCAAAGCCAGAACCCCGTGCGCGGGAGGTGTATATGCCTTACGCGGACCCGACGCATAAACTTGTGTAACTAGTGTTTCAATACAGACGCTGAATTTGAATTGCTTGAATTTTTCTTATTCGTATTTTGAATTTTGCAAATTACATTTCCGTCATGTGATGAGGGCGCACAAACTCTCTAGTATGCGCAATCGCCTATTCGAAATCGAACTCTAATAGCGGTTTCCATTCGCTGCACTGGTGCGCACTCTGGGTAACTGTCGTGTTATATTCGACCGCTAGAGCGTACCAGTGCAAAGAAGCGCATGTTACATTCGCACAATCACACGGAACCAAGGCGCACTCGGGGCGCCCTAAACCGCACTGACGAGTTCGTCAATGCCGTCCATTGCACCAGGCCATTTTGAGGTTAGGAATGAAGTTATGCATGTTGATTTGGATTCCTGGTGAAATTGTGAAGGCAATTTACGATCTTTTGTCACTCAGGGATACTTCGAATGATAGAGTATATTATTTTTGCAAGAAATGACTTAAAATAATTTTTGTGACTTGCGCGAAATTCAGAAAATCAGTTTGTGTTTTCCTAAAATTTAACCTTGTATAATTTCATGTTAACAAATCCAGTGCTATTTAGAAACCAAAATGTATTTACGTCTCAATTTCGAAACGCTAATAAAGTGAAAATTAAAACAGTGACCCTTACAAAATCATTCAAACATATGTGCCAAGAAATGTCTATCGCAAGCCCATACCTACACCAGCGGAAATGCTCATATTAATACTTTAATAGTTTTCAATAACCAAACAATTTTGCAGAAGCCTTTCGGTTGAAAATCTTGTGTACTTTATCGAGCACTGGCAAGTCTCGAAAAATGAAATTTTGACACATACGCGTTTGAAGTTTTCGTAGGTTTTAAATAAAGAAATCACATGTTAATAATTTATTAATTAAAAAGGAAGGATTACCATAAACATTATAACAACGATCATAATTCAAAATTATTATTTTTCAAGTTCCATCAATGTGATAGACCACGAACAGCTGTCTATAATCGCACTGCGTAGCACACACGCACTGACTCACTTCCGAAATCTGTTTCGTTCGTGGCTATCTCGGTGTAAGAAATATAGGTGTGTTCACTCCAAGTCTAAATTTGAAGCGTGTGTGAGGCTATTTCTCGCTTACAGCGCTTCGACCAGTCTGGGCATTTATAGGGCAAGATGGCTTCTATTGACAGCTGTTCTGGCTTATATCTTCGCAATAAAAACTTTATTCTAAAGTGTGAAGTAAATATAGAAGTTTTCAAAGTGTGTAGAAAATGCTTCCTTAAACCGTGTGATAGTAGTAGTGATAGATGTCGCATCAAATACCTTCGTTTTGCGCATTAAAGCGAGAAGATAATAAATAAATTTTCCCCAGAAAATGAGAAAATTAAATGATAATGATTATATTTGCGTCAAGCATCTCAACAACGAAAACGGTGTTGTGCATGGTAAGTACTAATCGCGCACTTTTTCTTGATACTCCACAGCGGGGGTGCGGGGAGAGGCGGGTTCTGTCTACGTCACGGCAGTGCAGGGCTGTCAACTTTATTGAATGAAAACTCGGCGTAATAACTCGTCTTGGAGTAGATAGCTATGAGAAACAACGGAAGATTTTTTTAAATTCGGAAGAAATAATTAATAGTTATAGAAATAATTGAGTAACAAGAAGGAACATGGTATGGACAAGTCGATAGAAAGAGAGACCGAAAACTAGGATTTCGGCATTGGGAAGGAAGAAGGTGGGCAGCACTGCAAACTGAGCCGTGACGTTCCGAGTGGAGCTCATATTTTCTACCGGGCCGTGCTATGCCGGGCTGAGCGAGGACTAGGGAGCTCGAGGATCAAGAAAAAGTGCGAGCATAGTACATACCGGTATTCTATTAATTCACCTTACACTGTCAGTTAATTATAACATAAGTACACAAGCAGTCACTATTGTGAAATCTAAACAACCAATGTAGTATTATTCATTATTTATACATCAATTCGAAAAAAATTCCAGGAGTTAAATTGTGTGATCAAAGAATATTAATGAACATATTGCACTAAATTAGTGCAAAGTTTGCGGAAAATGCATGCAAAAAACTGACTGTTAATAATAATTCGCTATAAATGTGAAATTTATATATTTCACTTATGTGATATGAATACTATTAATATATTTTGGAAATTAAGAATGTATGTGCCGACCTGGATGGCCGAGGGGGCTAAGAGAGAGTACCGACTCAACGCTTCGGTCCGAAGGGTCGCGGGTTCGAGTCCCGCCTTGAGCATGGTTGTTTGTCCCTTGACTTTGTATGTGTTGTCGCGGAGGGTCTCGCGTTCTGCTGACCCCAGATCAGAGGAGCCCGCAAGTGTGTTGGTCTAGTGTATGGTCGAATATGCGTCCCATCGGGACATAAAGGAGAACCGGCTGTTGGCTGGATAAAAGCACAGCAAAGTTCCCGCTAAGCCCTTTCAGAGGCATGAAAGAATAAAGCAAATACGCCAAAGATGACGTATGATGAGCAACGTTGCCAAGCAGTGATTCCGTATGTAACAAGGGCTACTTAAGCTCAGTGTTGTGCGTCTACACGTAAACAACGCGTCGACAACATACACTGCGTATACAAGGGTAATAATGTAGACAAAAGTGTTTTTTTTTGGGGGGGGGCAAGGGCGAATCCACGAGGGTTATGCTCGCGCCCTAAAGTCAACATTTATTGGAACTTTTACTCAACTTATTCAAAAACATTAGTACCACATATTTATTGGATCTCATCCAGAGGAGTACTACCGTTGTAAATAAAGATGCTTGAAATTTCAAGTTAATATTTTTTTGTTTAAAAACATTATGGGGCAGGACTTGACTCGTAATTGGTTACAAGCTCACTAGAGGGTTTTAACGAGTATATAATAATCATCAGGTAATAACTTAATACTCGGTACATAAACCAAATGGATAAAATAACTTTAAGATACTTAATACGAAAGATACAAATATTTTAAAAAAGGGGGAACAAGTTCAGTATTAAATAGTGCACGAAGAGAAGTAGTTGCACATTGCTATTAGTGCCATGCATTCGAGCATTTTACCCGAGTAAGCTAGCTGCACAAAAGAATTCTTTTGACCGCTAGATGTCACTGAGGTGCGACGAGCACTCACTCGTTCGAGTGTCCGTTGCTTGAATTCATTCGAGCAAGTTTCGAGCTCGAGTGTGCTGCATTCGAAACCTGCTCGAAGTGTTACGTGAAATATTTTATTGGTCCATAACGGCAAAAAGTGTATGATTCCTGAAGTATCAAATATTGTAAAATGTTATTTACATGCATCTACTTCTTATTTTTTAGACCAATAGTCTTTGGATTTTTATACATTTTAGTATTTGCGCAGGCAGTGAGCGCGCCACGAAATGTGAATTGGTCACTGCTTAATAGTGATAAGTGGAAAATTTGTATCTCCTTTCGTAAGTTCCTGGCCCACGTCTAGTGAAGCGACGCTCATCTTTCCAGCCTGTAGGTTATTGTGTGTCTTGTTTTCTGTGTGTCTGCGAAACTGCATCCTACCTACGCGTCGCGTCTTGCCACGCCGAACGTTTGTAATTCCCGTCTACAGTTGTTTTGAAAAATGATATTTATTTATTTAACGTCAAAAACTGTGTGACATGTTATGGGGAGAAGTTAATTCTACGCACGTTTTCAAAATTCTGTGATCCCTACCCTAAGCCATATACTACTTGAATTTTGAACACAGAAAAAATTAGTATTTTTTGCAAGAATTGTTAACAAAAGTATTCGGTTTGATGTAATAAAATCTTTTTTCAAGGGTAAATCAGGTATAAATTTGGAATCTTATCCCTCATTATGTTTTTCGTGAAGGAATAATACCATAGAGTAAAGATGAATAAAGAGGGCTCATGAGGCTTGTTTCGAGCTACCTCCTTTGAATAGTTTCCCGTCCGCCGATAGAAAGCGCCAACGACGCGAAGTGTGAAGGGAAGAACAGGACTGGCTGTTGGTGGGGGTATTTGTAGGAAATATCGCACCGTGCAGAGGGACACGAAAAGGGGGTGTTGTATCCATGCCGACGGGAGGCTCGCGGGTGGGTCGGCCGACCCAGCTGGTCCCGCTACCTGCCCCCCTCCCTCCAGCCTCCAAACTTCCCAGGCGACTGCGGGGTCTTCCTGACGAACGAAGACCAGTATTTGCTTCCAGTCCAGTCGTAGGGTAGAAAATAAGAGAAAGATTTGTTATAGTTTTGATATTTAGTTCCTATATTTTGTGGGGTCGCTGAACACAGGGACCGAATACCGAAATAATAGCGGCAAAGGTATTTATACCGGTATAGAAATACCTTCACCTCTATTATACCTTTATTCAAAATACCTTTAAAAATACCGGTATAAGACGTCAAATACCGGTATTTTAGAGGTACTTCACATTTATCCGACGTCTATACCGGTAAAATACCTCTATTTAAAGGTATTATACCGGTATTCTCTCATCAAAATACCGGTATTTTCATAAGAAAATACTGGTATTTCAGTAGAATCACAGGTATTTGGGGGAAATTCATTGTGATTTTTTCCGCTGAGTAGGCTCAGAGGAAACAACTATTTACAGCAGAGTTTCTGACCGGGAGGTCCTAGGGTTCAAGTCCCGAGGGTGGCGGATTTTCGACACATTTTAGCTAGGTCGAGTTCTGCCGTTGACTGGCAAGTCGAGTTCTGTCGTCAGACGGAGGGACCAGCCAACAGTCTTTCGCAGACATCAACACGAGCTCGTTCGCTGACCTTGGACCTCACGTCCGGGCGCAGAGCTTGGCGACACGTGATACAGTGTTGAAAATTTATCGAATTTCTCCGTATAAATCTTGTCCTTTCTAGTAGCGATAAAAATGGAGAAACGTGTCTTCTTATCCATAAATGAGTCTTCCCACGCATAAAAAACGTCCTTCTTGCACGACTGCGTTTATCACTAAATACGATTATTTGCTTAAATTTGATCGTATCACTAACATTCCCGAAAATATTTTTTTTCAGTTGGCCCAGCTTCCTTATTCTGCACCATAATTATAACTAAAACAATATTAAAAATTGACATTGAACGCTAATAGATATATTAACTATTCTTACGCGAGGAAACTGAAGCGTTATGTTTAATTCTAAATTAATGATTGAAACATGTTTAATTTACATCCATGTATTGTTTAAGAAATTTCATTAAGAAAAAATATTAATAGTACTATCTAATATTAATTAATTTTAATAACAATTTTAAAATATTAATACTAATTAAATTTTAAATGTTGGCATTAAATTTGTGTAAATTAATTTATTATTTTGTTTGTTAATTTATAAATTTATGTAAATTAAATGTAAATTATACTTAAAAAGTAAAAATGTTAATATTAATAAACTCTTTTTTATTAATTAATAATATTAGTATATATTTCTTATTATTAAGGAAGAAACACTCTTCTCGAAGTGGGCTCCTCCAGATGCAATTTACAATGTAAATTACCCGCGTAGAAGGGAACCCTTGCCCACATGCGATGTTAATAGCTAATAATAATAATAATAATAATAATAATAATAATAATAATAATAATAATAATAATAATAATAATAATAATAATAATAACCCACCTGGGGAGTACATGACCTTGACGTTGGTGGTGGAGCTTGTGTGCCCCTGTGAACCTGAGAGCTATGCCGGCGGTAGCGTAGCTACTGGTAGGGCCTCCCTTGCCGGACAGGTCGATGGAGAGGGGTCAGACGAAGAAGAACTCCAGAAGAGGACCTCGGCACCAAGAAGATCATCCCGAGAAGGAAGCTCCGGAAGAGGACCTTACCAAGAAGACCTTCGATGCGGTGAAGAGGGTTTGTAGGGCAGACAGGGCTCTTTAGGCGGGAGGGGAGCCAGCCTGTCTAGGGGAAGGTGCCCGAATAAGAAACCAAGCAAATGGACACGTCAGTTCCCCATGTTAGGGGCGGTACTCCGACAGCGTCTGTTTCCCATGTTAGGGGCGGCTGTAAAAATGCTGGCAGTAACTCTAAAATGCAACAGCCCAAAATGAGTAGACGAATATTGAGAAATAAAGTCGCGGGCGATCGGTCTTTGCAGGACCGCGCAGGAGGTTCTGACACCGGGCCTCCTGTGTCAAATGTGTTACCTGTGTCAGTGGGTAGCGGTGGACCTGGTACTGATGCCAGGAGCGGCGCCGCACCACTCATGGTGACCGCAGAAAATTCTCCATCTGTTTCTAGACGAAGTGGCTTGAGGGCAGATGCATATGCTACGTCTTCCGCCACTTCAAGTCTGATAGGCCAACGCATGAAATGGTCTAAAGAGATGAATATCTCTGTAATGCGTGCGTACTATCGAAGTACCAGAGTGGAGACAGAAAGTGAAGGATACAGAGTGAGGATGCACGCTGAGTGGAAAAAAATGTATCCTAATAGTACCCTGGATGAACAACGAATTTGTAGTCAACTCAATTCAATCCAAAGAAGAAATGCATTGTCATCTGCTGAATTGGATCAAATAAAACAAGAAGTACAAATGGAATTACGACAAAATATGATACAGCAAACTCAGACACAGGCAGGTGAACTGGAGAGAGAACATCTACAGGAAGAAACAGTAGCTGAAATTCAGGAAGTAACACCACTCAATATTGAGAAAGAGAAACTTATTTGTAATCTGAAAGACAACTACGAAAAGTATCATATTTTGTATACAGGTATACCACTTCAAGATCGTCCTCGTATACCAAAAATCACGGGTAATAAGAAGTTTTACGATGTCTGTAAAGAGATGAATCTCATCTTCAAAGATTTGTGTCTTACACCCAGTACTCTGGAAGAGCTAGCTGGACAAGTGCATTGTGCTGCCCTGGCTGTTTGTGTGTGTATGGGAAGAGAAATAGTAAATAACAATAAACGAACGTCGACAACTTGTTTCAACCCCAGAATTGAGAAAACACCATTATGGAAGAGGAATATCCAGGAAAAAATCAATAAAGCTAGGAAAGATATTGGCCATTTGACACAGTATTTTGCCAAGAGAGGAGATATCTCCAAAAGGGTGAAAACAGGAATAAGATCTATAGCTAGGAGGTTAAAAATCAGAATGAATTCTAAGAACCTGGATCAAAAGTTGGAAGCAGAGGAAGACAGACTCAAACAAAGAATTACAGCGCTGGGGGCTAGAATCAGACAATACAGCGAATCTTCCGAGAAAAGGCGGCAGGAATCGACTTTTTCTACCGATCAGAAGAGATTCTACAGACAACTGGAAGCAGCCGATGAGAGAGAGCAGCGAGGTGAGCCTCCGAGTGAGGATTCTATGTTTAATTTCTGGTCTAAAATCTGGGATGCACCTCAACACAATGAGCAAGCTTATTGAATCCGCCAAGAAATAGAAGCTTGCCGAAATATAGATGAAATGCAATCAGTTACGATTACTGAAGCTGATATTACAGCAGCCACCAGAAAGATACAGAACTGGAAGGCACCTGGTTCTGATGGCATTCATAATGTATGGTGGAAATACTTTCCTGCTCTCCACCCTCACCTAGCTAATTTCTTTAACGCTGCTCTGCAAGATCCAGTCACTTTACCTACATACTTGTTGGCGGGGAAAACAATTATGTTGGCTAAACAAGATGACAATAGTAAACCAGAGAACTTTCGGCCAATCACATGTCTGTCAACACTATACAAAATATTGACATCAGTTATAGCTTCCAAAATTAATGATCATTTGATAAATCAAAACCTTTTACCTCCTGAGCAAATTGGATGTCAAAAGGGGACACGAGGATGCAAAGAGCTTTTAGTTATAGATAGTGTGATTACACAGCAAGTTCGCAAACGCCTACATGATATATCTGTAGGATGGGTGGACTACAAAAAGGCATTTGACTCTGTTTCTCATTCATGGCTTTTACGCGCCCTTGAAATTTATAAGATTAATCCAGTTTTATTGAATTTTCTCTCTGTATGCATGTCCGAGTGGAAGACCTTTATTCACGTTAGGCAAGGTGGTGTTTCCTATCAGACCAGGGAAGTCAGAATTCGGCGAGGTATGTTTCAGGGCGACAGTTTGAGCTCACTGTGGTTTTGCATCGCCCTCATCCCGCTGAGCAGAATGATAAGAGAGTCCGGATATGGATATTGTATAAAGAGAAATCCGGATGTTCGCATATCGCATCAGTTTTATATGGATGACCTTAAACTCTACGCATGTAATAAAGACCAACTACATAGTGAGTTTATGCTTGTCCAACAATTCAGCAAAGATATCTGCATGGAATTTGGTTTAGATAAATGTGCGATATTAAATGTCAAACGTGGTAAAGTTCAAGAACAGGAAGGAGGATTACAACTCTCTAGTGACATCATTATTCAAAGCCTTGGCAATGAAGACACTTACAAATACCTAGGAATGTTGCAGCTATTGGAAATTTCTGACACAAATGCCAGAAATACGATTCAAAAGGAGGTAATCTCCAGAGTAAATAAAATATGTGAGACGCATATCAATTCGAGAAGCAAAATTACTGCAATTAACACATGGGCTATTCCTGTTGCAACATATACCTTCGGAGTGATAAAATGGACCGACACCTCTTTGCAAACTTTCGACAGAAAGCTGAGAACGACGCTAACTAAACATCGACTTCACCATCCGCATAGTTCGATACAAAGGTTATATCTATCTCGAAATAAAGCAGGCAGAGGACTGCTAAATTTAGAAGTATTATGTCGTCAGCAGGAGGAGAAACTCCATAATTTTTTCCTTTCACGTGACACTCCACTTCACAAGGCAATTTGTTTTCAGGATAAAAACATCAGCCCATTAAGTTTAGCCCAAGAAAGTAGAAGCTTTTCCTATCTAACAGCTCAGGACCGAGTTGATGTCTGGAAGACGAAAGAGCTACACGGCCGGTTTATAACAACGCTGATTGCTGATGATATTGATCTGAAATGGTCCACGGAATGGCTACGAACAGCGGGGCTTTATGGTGAAACAGAGGGATTCCTCTTCTCCATACAAGACCAAGTAGTGAAAACAAGAGCTTATCAAAAGTATGTCTTGGGCCAACAGATCAATAGCAGGTGCCGATTGTGTAAAATCAACAATGAGTCAATCCAGCATATAAGTAACGGATGTCCATCTTTGGCGCAAACTGAATATTTACAACGACATAATAATGTAGCCAAAGTAATTCACCAGGCACTGGCAAAGAATTATCAACTTGTAGAAGAGGAGCAACCCTATTACAAATGTAAGCCTCAGCAAGTTATCAGTAATCATTTGGCACGAATATTATGGGACAGCACGATTATAACAGACAGGGCGGTTGAAGCAAACAGACCAGATATTGTCTTATTTGATAAAACAACAAAAAGAGCAATGATAATCGATGTTGCAGTTCCCACAGACGACAAACTGGTGTCAACTATTGCTGAAAAGAAACGAAAATACCAACCTCTCGCTGTGGAGTTGAGGGACATGTACAGGTTGCAGAGCGTAGACATAGTGCCTGTAGTGTCAACAATGGCGTGGTAACCAAGGATTGGTTGAAAACTGGACAAAGGCTGTGATTAAAAGAAAAACACCTCAGAACAATGCAAAAAGCCGCTTTACTGGGCACAGCAAATATAGTCAGGAAATTTTTGAAACTCGATTAGGGAAGAAAGCGTACTTATAATATGAAGACATCACTTGAATCCATCAAAATGTAAAAGACTACAAGTTTTGAGAACTGTACTAACGCAAAACCACAAGTATAAGTATTTCTTCACCGAAGCTCCATGACTTCGTACTTTGTAAAATAAATTGTGTCTTGAGATTGTCCTCCGACACTTTTTGTAGTGAAAAGAAAAAAATAATAGTGATAACAATAATAATAATAATAATAATAATAATAATAATAATAATAATAATAATAATAATAATAATAATAATAATAATAATAATAATAATAATAATAATGGTTGAAAATTGGAATTAATGGTTGAAAATTGGACAAAGGCTGCGATTAAAAGAAAAACACCTCAGAACAATGCAAAAAGCCGCTTTACTGGGCACAGCAAATATAGTCAGGAAATTTTTGAGTCTCGATTAGGGAAGAAAGCGTACTTAGAATATGAAGACATCACTTGAATCCATCAAAATGTAAAAGACTACAAGTTGTGAGAACTGTACTAACACAAGACCATAAGTAAAAGTATTTCTTCACCGAAGCTCCATGACTTCGTACTGACAAATTGTGTCTTGAGATTGTCCTCCGACACTTTTTGTAGTGAAAAGAAAACAAATAATAATAATAATAATAATAATAATAATAATAATAATAATAATAATAACATAATAATTTACTTTTATTACAAATTTTCTCAATATTTGCAGTTAATGTCAAAATATATTAAACCCTTCATATTAACCAGGAAAATAACATTTTATTTTAGCTCTATTTATTAATGTATAATTAAGATTTAATTGTGAAATGAAGTAAAAGGAAATCATTTTTTAACAATAACAAAACTGGGCCTGAAAGCCTGAGCGTTCGTGATTATCTCAAGGTGTCAACGCTTCCTCAGTTCGCCGAAGGAGGGGTCGGGGAGGGAAGAAACGGTCCTACGCCTACGGCACGGCGCATACGTTGACAGCCTCTCCATGTGCGAAATACAAAGACAGGCTTAGGTCATCTCTCAGGTCAGATGGGAGATAGCTCGATGAAGGACACTAAGAAAAGGTTCTCTTCAATGGAATCAATAATTATTATTTCATATTTCAACTTTTCCGAAGTTTAAATTAAGGGCGGTTTTCAATACATACAACGTATGCAAAACGTAAACGCCCGAACACAAAACATTTACAATAATAAGAATAGAATTTAATACAGTTGTTTTATATATACACATGTTATATATATATATATATATATATATATATATATATATATATATATATATATACAAAATAATAATTTAAACAATAAATAACAATTATGAAATGATATTTGATTAATAACCATTTTGAGATATTATTAACAAAAGTAACCTATTTTGTCAACATGTATGGATGGTAAGCTATATTTCTTCATTGAAAATACCGGTATAACCTTTATGGACGTCCATACCGGTACAGACGTCCTATAAAGGTATTTTACCGGTATAAAAAAATAAAGGTATGGAAAAATACCGGTATTTTTAACGGTATTCAATACCTTTTCGGTCCCTGGCTGAACACGAATATCAGGTTTGCCAAGAAAGGTTTTATCTACAAATGCGTTTTTTAAGCAAAAAATACGTAAATACCACACCTTTTATCAGTTTTTTCAAAATAACTCAAAAGCCATCCATTTTTCGTAATTAATGGTCCTATTCAAAATGAAAGAAGATCAAATTACCTACATTTAATGTCCGTAAGAATCGTTTCTCCGATAAACGATTTAGCCATGAGAACACCACGAAATTTGGTGATGTAAGAGAAACACATGAAAAACGGGAACTATCCTATTGTATCTCAATATAACTTAAAAACTATCAATTTTTCGTAAGTATTAACTGCACATGAAATGAAGGAGGTTAAAACTGCCTACAATGTATATGTACAATTTTCTTCTAGGATCAATTGTATTGCCGTTAGTGTGCAAAATATCCCTGAATGTTACTGTGAAAATGGAACTCCACTTAACCTCCTTCACTACATTTATATCCAATGAAGTTGTATGCAAATAAATACAGCGCCGCGTGAATCTGTTTACATTTTAATTGGAAAAATGAAAGTAGGAAATTAATAAAGTGCAAGAGAAAATTAATATTTTAGAAGTCGAACGTGCCTTCAGCGATGCGTAGGTTCTGAAGGCCCTTGTTTATATATATATATATATATATATATATATATATATATATATATATATATATATATATATATATATATATGGCATTCGCGTTTTTTACCGGATAACTTTTTAAGTTATTTTGAAAAATCTTAAATAAAGGTACTGTTTTGTTCATATTTTTGGCTTTAAAAACTTGTTTCCGCGCAAAGTTATTGATGACAAACCTGAACACTCGTTATAGCATTCTAACTACTAACATAGAAGCAATTCAGTGTCCAAGTTCAATACGTCATCAATGACGGGTTTTTATCTCATACAAGAAACACGAGTCTATCCGTGACAATTACGTTGATTATGTGTCAAAATATCTATCACAAGCATATCTCCTTAGATGTTTTTAGGTTACTCTGAAGTGCTAAGCGAATTAAAATGTCTAAAAAATGTGCGTACATAGTGTTAGACAACACAATGATTCATATGACGTGGAAAGAAAATTTTCTTGCTACCACGAATAATGAAAGTCGGTTAATAGCAATGTTGATTACAAAGATTTTATCAGCAGAAATGGCTTACAAACAAGCGAAGGAAGACGCGGACACTCCGATAATGAACACAGTTTTGTGCTTGGATCCAACTAATGAGACTGATTGAAGTTGGTGAGGATGTAAGAGATCTGTTGGTAATATGGTTAGATATCTGCCAGCATGCAAAATGGCTTCTTTTTGAAACAAGAACGACAAAGTTTCTTCACCCGATTGCTGCCATAAGTGAAACATTTATCGATAACTTTGTTTCTCCCAACCAATAAGTGATTACGAAATCTCGGTGTAGGCCAAGTACGGAATAATGAACTTTGCTTTACAGAAATTTGGACGGAAATTTGCTTTACAGAACATTGGTTATCTCCTAATGAACTTAGCATTTTCCAAATTCCAAACTTTTACCTCGCAGGCTTTTATTGCAGAGAGAGAGAATCGCATAAAGGTCCTACGTATGGGGGTTCCTGTATTTACGTTAGAAATAATATTGATTCTATCTCCTTGGCGGAATTAAATGTGTATTCCATTGAAAATGTTTTCGAAATTTCTGTTGTACATCTTACTTCACTAAAAGTGATAATACTTTGCATCTACAGACCTCCAACAAAGAGAACTGCAGATTATATTTTGTTCTTAGAAAACCTGGAGATAACACTTAACAAAGTCAGCAATCGCTCTTTTGAATCCATTGTTGTATGCGGAGATTTTAACATTGATTTTCTGGTCAAATCTTGCGAGAAAGAAAAGTTTCTCAATTTAATTAATTTCTTCAATTTAGACATTATAATTAATGTACCTACACGGATCACACAAAATTCGATGAAGGCAATTGATCAAATTATAATTCACAAAACTACTACTCGATAGGAAGTTGAAACAAAAGATTGAGGATACAGTGACCACAATTCACAAATTCTTACCATTATAAGAAATGCAATCACTGACACAATAAATAATACACGTATGACTAGATTGTTTACAAAAAGTAAAATAAAATGATTACTTGATGCAGGAGTCATGGGAAGCGATTTATAATACTGTTGATACAAACGACAAATATAATTCTTTTTTTTTCAACTCTTTCATTTCATTTTAACACTTACTTTCCTCTTCAAAAAAGAAAATTAAATATTTCACGGAAAAGCAATTCTTGGATAACACAAGGGATTAGGACATCTTGTAAAAACAAGCGAATTCTTTCTTTCATTTCTAAACGTCATAATGTATCTCAAGATTTCCTTATCTACTTTAAAAAATACAAAACATTATTACGAAAAGTCATAAGGCACGCTAAAATCATGAAACACAATCAGGATATTTTGAACTCAAATAACAAAACAAAAGCAATGTGGAATATAATAAAAAATACGACCAAATCAACTACAAACCCTGAAGAGAATGTTGTTTTAAAATATAACGATATAAATGTGAACGATCCGGCAACAGTGGCTAGTCTCTTTAACCAATACTTTTCGAGAATTGCTGCCGATCTCACTTAGGGTCTTCAGCCACAAATTCAAAAACAGACAGTTCACCCAAAATTTTAGACACGATGTTCGTTTCTTTCACGATGTTCGAAAACTTTCTTGTTTCAACAGTTATCGCACTTTATAGCTTCTTTAACAATTATGTTACATTGAACATTTCTTATTTCATGTCTTCTTTATTCAAAATTATGTTTCTATTTTCACGTTTTATATTCCAATTTTTCTATTTTGCTTAAATTCCAATTGTATGGAATGCATAATAATACTCTGTAGTACATAAACTTTTAGTTTTCAATTTAGATATACTGTTATTATTTTTGTAACACTGAAGATGGCCGCAATGTGACCGAAAAAGCTTTCTGCCAAAATAAAGAGCTTCGGCAAAACAACGCCTCAATTGTATTTCTAGAATTATAAGCTATAGTCGAATTCATTCTTTCTCCTATCTAATAGATGAATCTGCTTAATAAATGCTTGAGCAACGCTGAACTCTTCACCACTATATGATAAATAATTTTGTATTTACAAACTTGCAATGAATGAATTAGAGAAGTGCTCGCAGGATTATAATAAATATGGTTACAGGATCACGTCATTTTGGAATGCAGTTCATTGGTTCTGTGAAGGGGTAGGTTCCGCGTGCTTATGCGTAGGGCAACACCCCATCATGTGCTCTATAGCTGTAAATGCCGTAGAAAGATCTTGCGACAGTAACAGTTTCAATGATTTGAAAATGCCGCCACAGGGTACTGGAGGGGAGAAATCGGTAGTGGGGGCAAATGGGCGGCCTGTGCGCACACTACTCGGACATCATTTTCAGCGGAACTAAAAATTCGACGGTGGCGCCATCTCTGAATGGGACACCCTCTGGGTACCCTCTCGGCTACCCGCAGTGAGCCGTCTATACCTCTTTAGTCTATGATAATACTTCCTGCCGCGACATGGAGAACGATAATTTGAATAACTATATTCCCCACTGAATTCTAGAAGACGTGCACAGATAATGAAGTTACATTTATGCCCAGAAGCAAAACAAGGAGCCATCTCGGCATTTGCTCAAAGAATCAGGGAAACTCGACGAAAAACCTGATCGAAATGAGTTAATATTTTAACGTTTTTAAAAAAACGATAAAATATTTACTGAGTGAATTTCACTCATACTTATGATTTTGTTAAGTATTATATTATTATTATTATTATTATTATTGTTGTTGTTGTTGTTGTGTTTTATTGCTATTCTGAATGACAGTTATCAACTTTGTATTATACGATTAACATTTTCGAAATAAGTTTTCTACAATAAAAAGCAATGTTACACCATATTTTATTTTATTGATTAAGCACTATTTAGAAGTATGTCATTGTCATGTTCATTGATAATTTTCGAATGTCTTGCGAACATCAGAATTAAAATATTAATAAATATTATTTAAATAATAAAACGTTCAATAATTCTTAAAATTCAATGAAACTTCTTTGCGTAATCCCTAAGTGAAGATAAATTTTAATAATACCGAAATAAATAAAAGAGCCATTTGCATTCAACTTTCTGTTCACCAGACAGATCTTTTGTTATCTCATTCTTGGAAATTCAATAATTCACCGCGCCGCTCATATCTTTCTATCAGCATCTATTTGTCTCCGCAGTGTTCTTTTGATACGTTCGAAGATACAGGAGTTCAGTTTTAACTTTAGTATTGGTTTCAAAAAAATGTAGTATATAAAATACATTTGTATATAATTGTAATATGTCCTCTAGGTGCACTTTGCACCGTAAACTCTATCGCTCCAAATGAAACACGTCCGGTTGATTTTTCATCTTCGATGTCTCAAAGCGTTAGAGAACGGCTTCCTGCCCCGCGAATAACGGCACTCGAGTATGCGGGGCTCGAGTATCCTGTACTCGAGCACGGGACGCTCGGGGGAGTACGAGCGAATAAACTTGCGAAGATGCAATGCTCTAATTCCTACAACTGACTTCCTTTATTAACGGCCTTTAAGTTTCTAAATTACATGCCATTATAGATTTTGATTTCTTTGGCAAAACGTATCATTTCCTTTGACAATCCTTAGCCTAAATTGTTCACGACTTATTCCAATGGCTACTTTTTTCTTGCGTTTTTGTATAATGGGCAGTGAATTAGGGTACGTTGCACATGTATTCAAACTATACAGTGATTACGATTGCAGTGATTAGTTCTTAATCTAGAAATGACTACCGGTTCTTTACGAGTAAACTCTTTAAAAGTTTTTATTAGCCTTTTCATTGTTGATTTTGTGTAGCCTTCTTATATTTCCATTGTTTGCAAAATATATATTGCATTTCGTTAAACGTTCCTATCGGAAGCTAAGATTGACAGTCCGGCAATAATGCCCTTCGTGATAGCCAGCTGGAGCACACTCGTGAAATGCGAGCGAGGAAAGGGTGTCGGAAGCTGCCTCGGGTCTCCAAAGGAAAGAGGGGGGGGGGACAACAGTGACTTATGGACGGTTGGAGCAATTTGCGGTCCATGCGAAAATTAATGCGCAAACGCAAAGGCGTGTCTTGACATATCTCGAAGATGCAACACTCTGCTAGCACAAGATTTTAGGAGAAGAAAGTGTGAGATATCTCTCCACTTAAATGAGCTTTAGAAAGAATGAGACCCTTCTAAAACAGTTCTTCGCACGCGCGCAAAACGCGAACGCATTACCGTGCAGTATTCCATTCATAAGAATTGTGTTAATCGAATGTTATATGCACATTTTCTTATATTTGAACGCGAGTTGCAATTACAAATCCATTCCGAAGCATGTGAAAACCCAAATGTATTTTGTGAACGTGTGTAGTACGCTACATTTTAATGCGTTTTGAAAAAACCGAAGTTAGTGTTCGTTTTTCTGTCAAGTGTGTTTGTGCAACCAACAATGAATGGCGTCAAAAACATTAAAATGACATCCATGAAAAAGTCACAGAAAAAATGCCAAAAATATACATTATTGACTGAAACGACACAGACTTTGAGTTTCATCATACAGTGTAGACGGCAAACTATCCAGATTTTTTTTAGTATTGAGTTTAGAAACTTGTACTTTTAACCTTAAATCTGTATAGCGAGCTTGTGGAAAATACTTTACAGCAAAAGTGCGAGTAAAGAAAGTTTGGAATCAAAGTTTGGAATAAAATAGACGTCTTGGCATCCTTTGAAAAACCGTTCTGGAACGTGCCGATTCAACATGCGGTAACCCGACCCAAGTCGTAAATAATTCGGAGAGTCCTTGCCGAGCGAAGTCGAAGTGGGTGTTGTAAAAAGGAATGTGGTCAACTCTCACTGCTGAGGAATTGTTCAGCATGCTATCAAACTTTGTAAGATGTTTTGTGATAGTCATGTTAATGATTACTATATGTGTAATCTTGTAATGTATACGTGTACGTATGGGTATGTGTGTATGAGTCTGCGCGCGCGCGCGTGCGTGCGTGCGCGCGCGTGTGTGTGTGTGTGTGTGTGTGAGAGAGAGAGAGAGAGAGAGAGAGAGAGAGAGAGAGAGAGAGAGAGAGTGGGAGGAATGAAGAGAAAAAAGGCATTGCACACCCTAATAGCACGACCACGAACCGCCAGTGGTTACGAAGGTTGTCATTTCTTTCTCAGGAACGGTATAATTTGTTAATATAATTTTTATTAGTGAATCGACAATGAAATTTTAAATATTACATTTAATCGTGCTAATACTATTTCTACTTATTATAAGCTTATTTGGATTATTTTATGTGAAACACTAGCGTAATCCGGTACACGTTTTGCCCTTCATCTTCCTCTTCTTCTTCCCTCTCCCTTTCTCTGTCTGACTCTCTCTCTCTCTCTATGAGTCTGTCTGTCCCTCCAATTCACATTTAGGAGCAGATTCTGCACGTCTCTGATCAGGTGGGATAATATCGAGAAACGCCGGTCCAGCAAAAATGTAATAGAATGTTCAAGAAGATCTTATCATGTAAATTACAGTGCGAGAAACGTTTCTTCGAGGTCTTTGGCCTCAAAAATTTTATTTTTAATGTTCTAAAACGCTTCGTTTACGAGTTAGTTAAAGATATTGATTAAAAATGTTGCAGAGTGTTGCGAGTTGCACTTGACATGAATATTTAGTTTTGTTCTGCAGCGGCATCTAGAGGAGTTACAACAAAATTAACAGCACATAAACCTTCTATGTGAAAAACACGTAGATGTGCCAACGTTCATGGAATTCGGTCCCACGGTATCGGAGTTAACTGTTACTCTAACTCGCAGCCAGTGTGTGGGAATACCACCCAGACAACTTGGCAACGCGTAAAATACGAGATATTCGCGGATCAAACGTCTCACCAGGAACTCATTCAGTTTTGGTTAGTGTCGTACCTCTTCTTTGATGACGGCGGTACTAGTTTGCTATTTTTTTGTACGAAATGTCCATGCTATCACATCCGCCATACTCAAAGGGTATTTCACCTTATTTCGTAGAAGAAAGCAGTAGAAGCTATGTTTGTTCATTCCCGGAGATTAGGAATTCCGAATTGTCAGGAAGCACGAAGAAAATGAACATGTTGAAATCTTGACGGGGTTGCGTGCCAGGAAAAACGAGTAAATCTTAAAGTCAGCCCACGATTTCGGAAGTAGTGAAACTAACATAGGCAAACTGTAATCAATGTTCAGCGAGTTCCAGTGTTACTACCGATTTCACCAACCTTCGTCAAATTGGCCTTGACGATCGTCATTTTCATGAACGACAAATATTTACCTCCTCATTACGTTTCGCGGACACGTGGGGAAGAAAGGACGCTCAGTTTTCGTCAAGAAACATGTGTTGATTTATCTTCCTTGTACAGAGATTAGCTACAATATCACAACGTTGTTCCGCATTGGCTGCAATACTGATGACTAGGGGCGGATTTTGATGACGTAAAAATCGCCAAAAAGGTCAATAAAATGTTTATGAATTGTTATAAAAATGCCCAAAAAGTTAATAAAAATTATGAAAATAAAAAAAGACATTTCATTAAAATCCGCCCCTACTGATGACGTATGATCTATATTTCAAGTAGGTTGGCAGTGTTTCAACATTTAAGGAGACATCTATTTTTCAGTTTCTGAATGGTTCTTATTCATTCCCTCCGGAGACGGCACATGTGTGCGGTCTATCGCCTCTTCAACCGGAAAATTCACTATTTCTTGCTCTACTTCTGAAGCTTCGGCACCTTGTATAAATACCACGTTTACTGTAGCCGTAGTGAGAAAAATGCAATATTGCAATGACAAAATTCCATTGCAATCACCGACCACAAGGTGGAGTTGTCCTGTAGACTGTCCTGCATAAAACCTTAAAGCTATCAACACTACTGCAGGGGCGTTAGATGCTTATTTCAGTTTGAGGGGTATATCAGACGTGTTTCTATTTCTTCTAAAACCTTCAGAAAAATCGCATTTGACATTGTGTGTCTTGTTGCGGATTGAACATCATCCAATTCATTGAAAACAATTATTTACGAATAGTTGCTCGTTCTGAACCCATGGTTTCTTAATATTCAATATACAAAAGTTAAACACCAAAATTAACTATATTATCACTGCACCTCGGATTTTAGGACAAATGCCTATTTAGTTCCTGTAGAAGGTTGTAGAAAATAATTGCAATGTTTATGAATCATGAAAAAAGAGATTACTGAGAGCATCTCATAGAGCCTAAAATGCCCTAAAAGGGTGGTTGATGCCTATTTTGATATTTTGTGCCTAAAATATGTAATTTTGAAGAATTATATTTTCATTACTCATTTTTTGAATTTCGTCACACCAAAAACGCATATACTATCCTGAATTTCCCAAAATGCGAATATTTCCTGATCGACGAATACACAGTCGACTAAACACCGAAATCTCTCACCCAACATACTGAACATAGGAGCTTTGCATGTCAATAAATAGAGGATGTTTCACGCTCATTTCCTATTAGCACGCACTTCTTAGTCAATTGCACCCATTCCCTGTGCAGCTGCGCAGTTGACAGGATGTCAACGTTATCGCAGCGGCGCGTAGTCTTTGCAATCCAGGCGAGGGAAGGTACCACTCGCGCACCTTTTCTTGAACGATGACCTTGCTTCCCCCTCCCTGGAGCCATAAACAGCTGAAGGTAAAAGATCGCAGCGAGCACTGATGACAACATTCCCAGCATTAAAACTTCGTTGGCGCGAAACAGAAGCTAGTCAAAGCTAATTGCTTTCATAGTCGAGAACTTCTGTTCAGTTTTATTACCATTATCTAAAGAAATGTCTAAGGCAGGTCCAGGACCTTCAAGGAAGGCACCTAAACCTCCTATCTACTGTCCCTGCTGTTGCTTACCCAGAGCGATGGCCTTTAGCGGGTTTGACTTTCATCTACCAAAGATTGGCATTACTGAAAATACTCTAGTGGCTGTCTTTGTAACTAATGCCCCCACTCCGCCCGCATTTCGTCAATCTATCGTTCAAGAAAAGTTGCGCGAGTGGTATAGGTCTAGCAAAAGTCTACTGTCGGAAAGGCGAATCTTACAAAATAAACCCAAGACTTGAATCCCAAGAAAGTAAAAAAGTAATTTCGAGTTTTCTTCTATGTGTGTGTGGGGGAGGGATGGAATCTTGATTGTATATAGTGCTATTTAATTATGTAAGTGAATAAAATAATATGCCTGTAGTCACTCTCATAAATGTAAAAGTATGTGACTTTCCTGAATAATGAAGGTACCTAAATTAATCGTTTTGCAATCAGTTTTAGATGTCAGAAACATAACTTTTCGTATCTAATGATTTTTAAATGCCTCATTTAATCATTTTGCAATGTAATTTATGGGCCTAAAACAACTTTTCATGTCTAATTTCATAATTTTGTTGCCTATTTTAGGTGGTTAAATCATCTTTTGTTGCCTAATATTCCGATGTCTACTTATCACACGTGCCACTTTAACAACAAAAGAGGAAAATAGCAAAAATAACAAAATACGATGCGCACGTTTGATGGCCATGGGCATGATTGTTCATGTATGTTGTTGAGGAAGGTCTTGTGAGTTTGCCGACCAGATCGAGGCGTCCGCAGGTGTGTCGGGTGTGCAAGTTAATATGTGGAGCCCCATGAGGAACGTAGTGGGTACCCGGCGTGGATAGATGGAGAGTGAGAGAGTAGACAAATTGTTGCTAAATATAGGGAAAAAAATCCTCTAACCCGTGTAAGCCAGAATCCATGTTTAGTGGGTCCTTGATACAGAAAAGAAATCGACGCCAAAACGTCTGTCTGCCCGTCAGTGATCTACGCTAGCGCCTAAACCGTTCATCGGATTTTCTCCCAAATTGGTATTCCTGACCGATCTCAATGAACTCAAGGCTCTGCGCCTTATTTTGTGAAATCATGGCTGTCTTGGACACACACGTCAGGAATAAGAGAAATGCTAAATATTCAGAATCGGCCAACTTTGAGGTCTCTTGTGTAATCTTCAGGCGGAATTGTTACGTCCTTAAATTCCCGTAGTTTTCTGTAGAGGCATGTTATCTCATTTAATGTTTCTTTTATTGAAATTTAAAAAAAAGACATTGGAAATCATTGTTTAAAAAATTGAATGCCAGCACTGCTGATGATTTGGGTCCCGTTGTTTCGCCATCTTGGTGCTTAAAGCTTGTAACAATTGCCGGAATGACAATTCGTTAAAATGTAAGTCACCCCCTCCCCCACTGTGGTGGTCTTTTAATATGTTCTTCAATTTTACGAATAACTCCTGTCAGAGGCGTATCTACGGTATGGCAGACATGGCACGTGCCACTCACAAAGGACGCTATTTACAGTATACCCGCTAAAACAAACATCGACCTTTTGAAGTATCCTGACAGGAACGAGAATTCTATGCTTGCCATAGGCGCCTGAATACCTAGATATGCCTCTGACTCCGATTTTCCAACTCATATTAGTATGGTGCCATCACATCCAACTACGTCCTCTTCCTGTAGTGAAAATCCTAAGTAAAAAATAGTTAATGCTGTTAGCCATGTCTTCAGGAGAAGCAGGAGAGGGTGAAACATAATCGATGTAAACAGAAACTGGTCCTTTGAAAATAGTTTTTGTTATTTACGTCGGTAAAAACGCGCTAGCTCCTTAGCAACCATTTACACAACGAATTAGGGGTGCGTTCATAGCAACGGCCGTTAAATTGCTCGAGTTCATTAAAAATATTTTAGCGGACTCTCGGGTTAAGATTTTACTTGTGCTCATTAATCTTTGGATACATGCCCCTTTAGTCCTCCCGCACAGAGCGGGAGTTTTTACTTAAAAACTGTACCAACAAGCCTTGCTACAGAACAATGAGAGAACTAATGAAAATGTTAATTTTGAATAACTAGAAATAACAAAATACATTGTAGTGTAACTCATATTCTAGTAGAGGACTTTAAATAAGTATTATTTTAAAATCCCCTCTTCTGTTGTTCTCCAAAACTGCTTTGAGTTAAATTTTTTCAATCACATGTGTGTTATCCTTCTTTCCATCAACCATGTTTATTTTTGTCTACCACACGAGTTGCCTTCATCATTTACAATACCAAAATCCAACAACTGACTTGAAGCCACAGCTGCTCTACCTGACAATCCAAAATGATCACTCGTCACCACAGTATTTTACAGTTTAACGTGCATCTGCCATGGTGGCTTAATTTCAGACTTAGGGAATTTAGTCTTCATTGCTATCATTTTCAGTCTTCAGAGGAGTTACCCCTTTTAGCAGGCAAGTTTCTGAATTCTAATTTATTTTCAGAGTATATTCATGTATTTCTGCCAAGAAGAGCAGTCTTACAAAGCAGAATTAGTAAGAGAATCTTGAGCCTGTTCATTCAGAAAAGGCAACGATGTCCCAGATAAAGGATTTCAGCAGCTAACAAAAATTCTTGCCTCAGTGCTCGACCAAATCAGATTGATTACAGAAACATCCCCTGCTGGGTGAGGGGGCTGTTTTGCCATAAAATGCAGAGCTTCATGGAGCAGTACTACAGCTAAAGGAGAACTGACCAGAGATGATCCTTTCCCATCATTGGGATTGAGCAATGGGCGGACCACTCATCCTCTAAAGCCCAAACCCCAGTGATTTTAAAAGATCTTTAACCGGAGACCCAAGAAACAGCTGTCAGGCCTTGCCAAGACAAAATAGAATGAGAAAACCATCATCATCATCATCATAATGATTAATTAAAATAGTATTGATTATTATCATTATTATGACTATTATTATTATTATTATTATTATTATTATTATTATTATTATTATTATAAATCAAAATGCCTGCCCCCGTGCTGCAGACTGTTGCGGCAGCCGTCATTTGTGCCGACGAGGCTGCAGGTTTGAGTCCTGCATAGGCATGGTCGTACTTGTGATTGTCCTTCATCCCTCATCACCCCATAATTCAAGGCATAACAACCTTGTCTTACCAAGGGATACAGATGAAAAAAGCTGATCCGCATGACACACATTACTTTCCTCCGGGATAAATATGACTGGGCATTGGAAGATAACGTGTAGCATGGTCATAAATGGCTGATAAGTATATAATAATAATAATAATAATAATAATAATAATAACAATAAAAACAACTCAAAATTATCCATTTCCAGGTGATTTGCTTCCTTTAAAAAAAATTATTACACATTACAGGGTATCAACCTCTCAGAAGGTAAGACTAGTGCTGAAAAAGTTTTCATGTTTCTCAAGATATCAACAATCATTAAAATTATAATAATCAATAAAATATTACATGGAGACATTTGGTAATTTTATTAAAATTAAGAATTACAAACAACTATTAATGTTATATTAACATATTAGCATAATAAATATACCTTATAGAGCATAACCATCATTGAAATAATACAATTCCAATTGGTTAAATTGTTTGGTTTTCCAATATAATCACAAGCCTACACTCTTTTTTAAAATTGCGAAGTTAATTTTCTGTATTTTAATCAATTTATTCCCACAGTAGCTGTACTGGCAGGTTTTAGAAATCACATTTACATCACACTACCTATTTGAATCATTTGAAACTAAAATAATGCATTTTAACTTTAGAAAATTAAAATACAACAGATCACACCAAATGTGCTTTTGCCCAATCAAAAGAGAATCAACCTTATGTTTTTGTTCTATACGGAATATAAATGCAATTTATTACATGCTAATGAGTCATTACTTCACAGAAATTAAACCAATAGCATTTTCCTTTCCATGTTATTGTTTAATATACAATTATTGTGATGAACACATTTCATCAATACTATCAACAAAGAAATGAAATGCTATTCACCTTCTTTTCCAATGCAATTGAACATTATCACTTATCTTATGTTATTAGTGGGTATGAAGACGTCTATAATTATTATCATAATAATCTTGTATATACAGTTTAAGTGATCCATAAACTATAGGAAGTACTGCAACGCTTGCAACAACAAATCCAAAAAATGGACGATACCAAATCCAAGCAAAAGCAAATATCAACAGCGCACCAGACAATGACACTGCAACACTCACAGAACCAAAGCCCAGAATTAAGACTTCATGAAGCATGGAATATCTTCCAACTAAAAACAAAATACAAAATTAGAAAATAGTCATAACAATGTGATTAATAATTTTCATATTTTGTAGTCATTACTCACACAAAGCACACAAAATTTGTGTGAAGCAGGTTGCTCCTTGATACATGATTATCCACCCCAGACCACGAAATATCCATGTTGTCCATAGATTTTGGGCATGTTCCTGCAAAAATATTTCTTCCACAGACATTGCCCCATCACAAAGGATAAGCACCTCTTTTCCTGATGAGGTTTTATATGGCCTGAGAGTTGACCCAACTTGCATGCCAACAACTGTTACCTGAGAGTTGATGCAAAAGCATACACATTTAAAAACATAAGTTAAACAATGTACCATTCTTCTTTGTGCTAGACAATTGGTCTTGGCTGAAACTACATTGCTGTGCATACCTTGCCTGCATGATCTTTTGTGGGTAATCTAAACGATATACCAGATTCCAGTCCTACACTTTTGATATTTGCAATTCGATACCTGTACCATCTGGATACTTTTAATGTTGTGACAAGAGGTGTCAAAATGCACGGCAGAAGCACTCTGCTACTATCTATCCCTTTCATTTATTTATTCTGAGTTGGTGGCAACAAGTGTAGATTATGTCAATGGAAAAGCTGCTGCTATTGAATGTCACTAGGAAACCACATCACATGACTCTCAAACATTAAGCACAAAGAAATTTGGTACAACAATTAATGTTACAATTAGACAATAATATTTTTTATTTTGAAATTTGCCTCTAGGGCATATTAATATTCTAATTTCATTTTAGAGACCACAGTCTGAGTCAAAACTGATTTTATTGTAATAACAAATTTCAAAGTTTGTACCAGACGATAAAAGTTGAGTATTGAAGTTCCTAATATAATGACAATTCTCACTCACCACTTCTCCAGCTTTCCCAGCATAAGAAAACTGTACACGGATGTCCCCTACTTCAGGAGTCCACACATCTTGACAATGATAGTACAGCCCTGAATGCATTTTGATATCTCTGCGTTCAGGCCTCTCATCACTTGTGACGAGTATGAAATTATTGAATTTCGCTTTCAGTTCAGGTCCCAGAGCAAAGTATCCCACATTAACTTCTTCACTGACATAGATAGTACTTTTCAAAGGAAATTCCCTGCATACAAATTTTATCAAAATTATTAAATCTAATACTCCATAAAATTTAACATTAATCCTGGTAGTTAAAAGTAAGGTCCTTTAAAAAAAGGCACTTTTTTAAAGAAATTATACTTACGTGGGATTGTGATGTCCAGCGCGCTGATAAAATTTATTACTATCAATTAGCTTATCTCTGTATTCTGTAGTGTATGTATATCTAGCAAATGGATATTCATTTTGTTCATACTCTCTAAAAACAATTTCACAAAATGAGTTCTTGAAATAATGCACAACACAATTACAACGTCAGGAGTGGAAAATTGAGGGCTAACTCATAGAATGAAGAAAACAGAGTTAATAAATAAAAGCACTAAAGGCAATAGCAAAGTGTACATGTAAAAGTTAATATTGTGTCATGTGTATGTGTGGACACGCAAGTGCGCTCATGCGCGTGTACAGTACATGCACAACTGAAAATATTCACAATATATACTAACTGTAACCAAAACATAACGACAAATTCCCCCCACACAAACCAACGTAAGTGGAAATAAAACAAACAAAAACAACAAAAAATAAATAAATATGGGTAAAAAATACCTGTTAGTATGTATTATTTCCAGCAGCAATGTCACAGTTCCAGATGAATTCTAGTTATGCAACAGAGAATATGGATTTTCTGGAAATGAATTGAATCATAACTCTCATAACCAAGGAATGCTGTACATTTATTTCACCAGTTCACAATTTCTTGGAACCTTCACACAATCACTTCTGGCACATCAAAGTACATGCATATACTACTAAATTTGCAAGTTATATTTACTAAATATTGCATAACTACATACGAAGCATTACCTACAGTACAAAGACACTTTGTGGTAGAAAAAATAATCATCTGAAGAATTACATATTCATTCTGGTGATCAATATTTTGTACATCTCTTCAACAATATTGTTCATCAAAATATAGCAAAATTTTCAGTGTGGCAAATTATATTTTGCATAGTAATGAATATTAAAGAACTAATGTACATTTTAAATTAATTAATTTGTGAATATAATCAAAATTAATAATTTTGAATGCTTTTTTCCTTCTTCAAATTTGAAGATGTAGATGTAAGAGTGAATATTTGTGTATTTGTATCAATAATGGAAATACATAGGAACAGATAAATAAAAAAGTAAATAAATGAATTAATTAAAATACTTACTAATAGAAAAAAGAAAAAAGGTGAACAGAAGAAGGGAGTTATGTAAAGAAAGGGAGTTCTTTTATATAGGAATAAAGTATGGAAAAAAAAAAAAAAGGGAATGAAGTTTTGTTTAGTCAGACATTTATGTTCAAAAATGCATCTTAGTGTCTAGAAATTTTTAGTGTAGAGAACTTAGAACTAGAAATACTTAGTGTAGAGAAAGTTACATAAAACAGGAATAAATCAATGTCGAGGTTTGTATGGATGTACTACATGTTTTGGGAGCCCCATACACTGAGAAGTGTTGGTGATTCCCCCCCCCCCCCCCGTTTCTTTCCAAAACATCTCTCAGTCTGTTAACAATACTAATGCACTGTACACAACATGGATTGATGTGGCTGAACTTGAGGCCTTGCAAATTTGAAAAGGGATTTTAAAGTTTCAGGTTTCTTTTATGTGAAGCTGAGGATATTTTCTAAATTTTCATAAAAGTGGAAGTGTTATATTTAAAAAAAAGAAGTTGAATGGAAAAAGGGTCCCAGAAATGTAATTAGATCTCCTCTTGGATTGGGTAGAGCTCGCCTTTGCCTGTGGCTGACGTGGGTCATCTGTTGTTACTCCCCCAAGCCCTTCTTATACAGTATCTAACATTCTTATTCGTACATTCAGATTTAGCAACAAAAATGTATCATGTAACATCATAAAATATTTTAAAATAAATGTCTTTGTTGAAATTGTGCACCAGTTGCATTAGCAGCAAATATATGTCAATAAAAATTATTACATAAATGTATGTTTAAAATAATATTAATATCGAATAAAACAAATCTATTTCATTACAACTTTGCTATTCGTACAGTCTGAATGAGCGCCAATATGCAGTTCTTCTGCGACGAGTTACTCGGCCCTTGATGATTTTCTATCCATCATTAAGGGCTATTCTTTGTGACAAATAGGTCGAATAGTTAAAAAATGCCATTCCACTGTGCAGAAGGCATTATAAGAAAATTTAAGAGATGAAGGTTCAACGAAAAATTTGCCACGAAAACCAAAGGAACCTAGATTGAATGAACACGAGGAACGATTTGTACTTCAACAAGTTCGTAAAAACCCTCAGGTAAGTGCTCCTCAATTAGGTCTCTTAGTGGAAAATGTATCTAAAAAAGGTGTCCCATTGGACTGTTTGTCATGTTTTATGGAAGAACGGATTTCATAGATGAATAGTAAGGAAGAGGCCTTTCGTAAGAAGGGAAAATTGCAAGAAGAGACTTGCATTTGCAAGGGAGCATGTGAATAAGGGAGAAAAATTTTGGGACAGTGTAATTTGGTCCTACAAATGTAAAATAAACCTCTTCTGGATAGATGAGATACATCTGGTCTGGAGGAAGCCAAATACAGGCAACTGCTTCATGAACACAATTCCCACGGTGAAGTACGGTGGTGGATCATTATGCTATGGGGTTGTATGTCTTCTAAGGGGGTTGGTACGATCCAATTCATTGATGGAGTTATAGATATCAATGATTATTTCGACATTTTGAAAAACAATGTAAAACAAAGTGGTAAGACAATGGGCTTTGGGCTTGCTACCTGTTTACCATTTTCAGCAGGACAATAACAGTAAGCACACAATGAGCACTACTCTTTTTTATTTTTTAAAATTAATGTGCTAACAGATTCTAAAACAGAACCTATGTTTTTCGGCCTGAAATAAGACTGTTTTTGAAAAAATCTTTACTTTTACCTACATCATTAGGTATTACCTTGTAAACGCAATGGGTATGAATAAGAATGTTAGATATTGTATCTAACAAAAATTATCAAAAACTCAAAAGTTTTCAAGTGTAAATATTTACTTCCTTTAATTCCTTGTATTATGATGACTCTTCAGCTGTAATGTGCTCAGTGGTTAAGTCTCCTGACAGCAAAAGGCAGCAGTTCAAACCGCAGAGCAGACACATTTATCTCTTTGTCAGGATAGAGCACTATACACTGAATTCAATGGCAAAAAAGCCTTTTCATTAAAATTTTGAATTTTCAAAAATTAGAGGTATATATTTGTTTCATTTGATGGAAAGAGTTTTTCAAGAGATGGCTAAGATTGCAATATTATAATATTACACAATAGTTACAAATCATGCAAGAAAGTATTTGCTGTTGTAACACCACTTGCTTATTAATTAAACAACTTTATAACCAACACAATTTTGACAAGTGATTGGTGGCGAATCCAACTTGCTATGATTGCGATGTGACTTGGTTCTGAGCTGTGTCTGTCAGCTTGCACCTCATACTGTTTTATACCCCCCCCCCCCCAGCAACATTAGGAAAGAATAGTAGTGTACTGAGGGAAAGCAAACCAAAGTGCATTAACTACCACACTTACTGCAACACATCTACACCAGAGAGAATAAATTATTTGGAATGACTAAGTTTCATCATTAGTATACCTTTATTTACACTCACTACCTCAAGGTATTGTGACAGAGTGAATGTATACAATTGCTAGAAATGATGCACTCTCTCTATTGAAAATGTATGGTTTCATAAACATATGATGAATAAATCCAATGTAATTGAAGAGGGGTCAGTGAAGGTGTTTGATAATCAGGGATGAATTCATTGAAATATTCTTTCACTATGACACACCAATATGCCTTCCTGGTTCCTTGAGTCTTCTCGGCGTTACCTACATTTTAGTATTGTACTCCTCAATACTTAAATATCATAAAAGTTCTACGAGTTATATTACATAATAAACAGATTGCACCTGAGCATCAGCCACACCCTGCGTCCTGATGACTGGGCAAGACTGGATAGCATATCATTTAACAATGCTGAAAGTTGTCGAGACGTCGCCAGAAGCCATCAGGGGCGAAAATTCACTAACTTGCAGCAGGAGTGTTCTCCGCCGGAGCCCCAGGTCCTCAGCAATACAGTAGTCAACGCGACCAGCGAAATTTTTGACACGGCCACCACAACCGTACTTTCTTGGGGACACAATTTCGCCGTCACCCCCAAGCAGATCCCTACTGATGACATTGCTGCTGTGGAGACAGCTCTACGCGGGCTTACCCGAAGATCTTGCCGAAGACATAAGACGGGATACGTGCGCAATTTTGACCCGCGCTACTCCCCCAACTTGCAATATCTCACGTGATGAGAGATTGGCCTTGAAACACATTAAGCAGCGAGATGACATCGTCATCCTTCCCGCAGATGAAGGCAATGCCACTGTGATCATGGAGTGCCGAATACCATGCGAAGATGACCAGCATACTGAGTGATAACAACACCTATCAGAAACTGGACCACAACCCTCTGCGGAAGGTGAGATAACAAGTCATCTTCGACATAAATGAAGCATCTTCCATCAGAAAAAGAAAGCCCTGAAGTTCGCCAACATCCAACGCATACCCCGTATCTATGGCCTACCCAAAATCCACAAACTCGAAGTTCACCTCCGCCCAATTGTGAGTGCTATCAACTCCCTACCCAACATTTAGCTCGCTTCTTGGCCAAAAAACTAAAACCTCTCACCGACCACATGCCGTCCTCAGTCCTCAACTCCAAACATTTCATCGAACTCATCCGCTCCACTAGAATAGGGTCTGACGATATCCTGGTCAGCTTCGACGTCACCTCCCTCTTCACCATGGTTCCCGTCAGTGACGCGATCAAAATCGTGGAAGACAACCTCCTACTACAGCATCTTCCGAGGGAGTGGGCCAAACTCACAGAGATGTGCCTAACGACAACCTTTTTCTAATACAGGCAGGAGTATTACGCTCAGACAGAAGGCACCACTATGGGCTCGCCGTTGTCTCCTATTGTAGCGAATCTGTTCATGAGAGCCTTTGAAGAACAGGCTTTAGAAAACTCACCCTTAAAACCGTCGCTATGGCTGCGCTACGCCGATGACACATTCGTCATCTGTCCTCATGGCACCGATTCCCTTGGAACCTTCCTCGTGCATCTTAACAACATCCACCCGCGCATCAAGTTCACTATGAAAACAGAACAGAACGGACAACTCCCCTTCCTGGATGTCCTAGAAACCACGTGCCCTGTCGGTACACTCGGCCATTCGGTCTACCGGAAACCTACCCACACCAACTGTTACCTTCATGCCAACTCACACCATCCCCTTGCCACGAAACGGGGTGTCCTTTCCACCCTCACCCACCGTGCCTCCCAGATATGCGAATTCAACAGCCTTGATTCAGAAATGGCACTACTCAGAGAGACCTTCCTGGCTAATGGTTACAGCGGTTCCGCCGTGCATCCTGCCCTATCGAGGCTCCACTCTTCAACATCGAGGGAACGGAATGAGCCTTCCAGTACGCCCCGCAAGACAGCTCGTTTACCTTACATCAAAGGAGTCACGGACAAGATTGGTAGACTGCTGCGCAGAGCCGATGTCCCCCCCATGTTCCATGCTCGCAACAAAATTGGGGGAGCCTGGTCCAGGTAAAGGACCGCCCGGACTCTCTTCAAGATGCAGGCGTGTATGAAATCCCTTGCAGTTGTGGGCTTGTTTACATCGGTCAAACCGGGCGCACGGTAGAAGAGCGGATGCGGGAACATATGTAACATGACAAGCATCAAAATATCCACAAGTCGGCCTTAGCCCAACACGCCGCCGAAACGGATCATCTCGTCAATTACCACGAGACCCGCACAATATTAACAGAAGACCTGTGGTGGCCTCGGTTGACCAAAGAGGCTCTAGAAATATCCAGAAGGCCCGCAAACCTTAACAGAGACGATGGGCTCCGCCTCAGCAACACCTGGAGGCGGACCGTTGCTCCCCGCCAATGCGGTCGCGCCCCGCGGAGACACCCCCCCCCCCACGGACGGCCAATGACGTGACTGTTTACTGGCCCGTTTTCTTTCGGCTTTTCCTCCCGTCCCCGACCATGCAGATTCTTTTTTAAGATGTGCATCCTGTTTAGTTCTCTATCCTCTTCCCTTTCTGCCCTACCTCCCTCCCCCACTTTATCTGGTCTCCCGTTATCGCTCCTATTCCTTTCCGTCAATCGCGGGCCACATGCTATTGGTCGCCGCTGCGGCCAATCGGTTCGCGCACCCGCCCCATATAACGCGACACCCTAGCCTCTCGGCAACGGATTCGCTTGAGCTGCAGTTCCGTGCGTTCGAAACGGGCGCCGCTGCGCCGTCATTGGTCGTCACTGTAACAGGTGCTGAGCCATTGGTGCGCACTGCCAGCTACTATGCCATTGGCCCGCCGGCTCCCCTATCCTCGGCGCGCCGAGTGATGGGGAGGGAGAGAGAGCTGAGAGCTTTAAATCCTAAAAAAGGTCGTAGCCCAGATGGTATTTCTGCAGCGCAATTACGCGCTCCGGGCGGGCGCGGAATCGAGTTTTTACTCGAGCTTCTGAATGCGTGCCTGGCGCGTGGATATTTTCCCAAGGCATGGAGATTAGCGACCATCTCTCTATTACCAAAACCTGGCAAAAATAAATTACTCCCGAGCAGTTATAGACCTATTATTCTACTCTCCATCTTAGGGAAAACGTTCGAGAGACTGATTCTGTCGCGTTTGCAACAGGAAATACGTCGTCTCAACCTTCTCAGAGATGAACAATTTGGCTTCAGAGCTGGTCACAGCTTCGCGCAGCAGCTTAAGCGGCTTTGCACGGAGATCGGCCTCGCCCTCGAGAGATGGCAAAATTTGCGTGCGGTCGGCTTTCGACTGTGTGTGGCATGCGGGGTTGCCCGCATGCCTCGCGGAGTAGGGGTAAGCGACTGCTACCTAACATTGATCGCAAGTTTCCTCTCTCACAGGCAGTTCAAAGTGCGAGTTAACAACGTATATTCGTCCCTCAGACGAGCCGAGGCGGTAGTGCCTCAGGGGAGCGTTCTCTCCTACCCTCTTCGGCTTATACGTGAATGACGCGCCGCTTCCTGCTGATAAAAGGACTGGTATTCAGCGCTGCGGGCTCCTGATGTTCGCGGATGATTTTGCGTATTACGCGAAATCGGCCAACGGAAGGCAGTCAATTAAATACTTAAGCGATTGACTCGCCACCCTTCCCGAATGGCTGAGTCGGAAACGACTCGCTCTTAACCTAGGGAAATGTGTGGCCGTCAACTTCACTCGTAAGAGGGCAGACCCCAATGAAACGGTGAGCTTGGCGGGCGCGCGTCTCCCACGGCAGAGTGAAGCGAGATATTTGGGCGTGCTACTTGACAGTGGTCTCCGCTGGCATGCATGCGCTCGATATCTCGCGGCCAAGATCAAAAACCGCACTCTTCTCCGTTCTCTCGATCTTTCCATTCCTTTAAAGCGGCGCTTCTTCACCGCGTGCGTGCGCCCCTTGTGGGCGTATTAATGCGAGGTTTTCGCCGCCGCTCCTTCTTCCACTCTGCGCCCCATTCGGGTCGCAGAGATCAGTGCGGCGCGCCCTCATCTTTCAAATACCAGACCCGACCGCACTCCCCGTAACGCTGACGTGTTCAGAGTTTTGGGCGTGCGCAATCAGTTCCCGGCGGAGCTGCAGAAGCGGGCGGAGACGGCGCTCGGAAGGGCGGTGAGGTCGTCCGCTCCGCGCATCCTGCGCGAGACCGGTGTAGCGGCGTGCACAGAGCCTTCCACAGAAGAAAGGGCCCATAGCACGTCGCCTTCACCTTCCGCGTACTTCCCCCGCACAAGTTCTCTGAGCTGTGCGATGAGGGGGAGCAGCGAGTGCGTGGGAGGCGGTCGCCGCTCCCAGATGCCGGAAATCATGCCGGAAATCGCGCCGGAGGCGCGGAAACGCGCTCCGCCGGGCCTAATTCGCCTGGAAGCGACGAAGACGTCGCGGCGCCACGGACGCTTGAGTAAAGTCGGCGCCATGGCGAAAAAATCAGTGTAAATAGTGTAGTGAGCATAAAGTGGTATGAATGGGTGAGTGAATGTGTTTGTATATATAGATTAAGAATGAAAGTGAGAGTGAATGAAAGAAACAAGAAAACCAGAAGAAATCTGAACATTATAAAGAACTTTAAAGAAGGAATTATAAAGAACAACTATATTTAACTAATGAGCCCAAGTGGCACTCACTGTTTAAAGTTAAATATAAGCTAGTTTTAAGTAGAATTTTTAAGATATCGTCCCGAAGCTGCAGAAGCCAAAAAGGCTGCAGCAAATGTATACCCTAATCTGAATAAATTCCCGCCTCTCCAGGGTAACTGGAGAGGGGAAAACGAAAAGAAAAGAAAGAAAATAATAATAATAATAATAATAAAATTAAAATATCTCGGCAGCAGTATAGCTCTGAAGAAGGCCACAAGATGGCCGAAACGTCAGCTCCGTCGACCATGACGCGACTAATCCCGGACAGCCAAGAATTCAATGAGGCATATAGACAGTGAAATATCACATTTAAAAAGAAGGGTTGTAAAAAAATAAATATTGAAAATTATTCACATTTTTATTCTAACGAATATTTACAAAGCACTTATGTGTAAGGAAAAATATTTTGTTTGTAATTTTGATTGCACATGACCACAGACTTGGGGATTATGAATTTGTATTACTTGTGATGATGTCTCTATGAAATACTACTATGGGTAGCCATTTGAATCTTAAAGTGGCATCAGTTAAAACGGAATTATATTTTCTATTCTACACACTTGTGTAATCACCAGCACTGACAAGGGTATATCTTATACCGAGAGCTCAGTCCTCTGAAAGGATTAAAGGTCATACTCAAAGTAATATGAGATTCTTTGTGAGTGAACAAAGCCTGTTGGCATCAATGAAAAAATCTTCAGACATCTTCATTTCTCATTTAGATTTTAGACACTATCTGGCCCTGGAGCCTCATCTTCCACAGAAAGACAAAATACAATTAAGCCTTTGTGTTGTCTATGTTTTTGCAGGTATGTTTCCAGCTTGATCGAGTTTTGTGCTAGAAGAAAGGAAAAATGGGGCCAAAAAGGAATAAAAAGTAAAAAATAGGACAAAATACCAAAAGTACAAGAAAAAATAAACAAAAATGGCATAGTGAAAACATATTAAAACAACTCCGGAAATACAACTTAGTGGTTTCTATTTTTCAAAGTCATTAAATTGTAACAATAATAAAAAGGCCAAACTTCTGGGCTCTATTATACAAGATTATACATGCTGCCTAACAGACAATTCTTAGAATATTACTATAGTGCCATTCAAACTTATTTGAAAATGAAAATAAGATCTTAACTTCAGAACAGTTACATTTTAAATAGTATTTGAAAGTTAAATGTAAATACAGCATATTGCAAAATTGTCAAAACAGAATGAATTTATATTTTGAAGTGTCAATGCTGTTGCTTTTTGATATTCACATGATGATGATGATTACTTGCAATTTCTCATGTTTTCTGATAGTGGCATAAAACAATTGAAAGTTCTAGCACCTTTAATTTTCTAACAAGTATCTTTCCTTTAAAATATTAGAATTTACCGTTTCTACCAACACTTATAATATAGTTCCTATAATATTTTCCTTACAGAATTTAAACATGTCTTGTGGTGTCAAGACCTGATCACTGTCCTAGTCTTTGTTCAAACTGCTTGGTACCAAACCCTAAGTCATTGAAGCCATTTTTGCTATGTCAACAAACAAAAAACTGATGATAAATAACTAGTCCAAAACTTACTTTATGAAAGAACATCTAGATAAAATACTTTTTGTTTTTGTATTTGCTTGGAGCACCATCAGAGAAATGTATCAATTTTTTATGGCCAGATTAAGCAGACTAAAATGATAATTTGTGTGGAAAATTGTCAGTTCATAATTTTTCAAATTGTTTTAAACAATACTTTTCCTCATGCACCAGCCATTATATTGTCATCTCCATAAAAACTAATAACTTTTTCTATTGTTTCATTTATCAGCTTTAATAGTTGTTTATTTTGATATTCTGGTAAGATATCGCCAAGGGAACTGCAATTGGTGTTAAGTCAAATCTACCAAAGTTTTCAGGAGGAACGAAAAAGGTTTTCTACCTCTCACTGTCTTGATAGTTGCTTTCACAAATGTAAAATCATGATATTTGTTTCTCATTACTCCATCATCTTACGGCCTATTGCAACTGCTGCAGTTCTCTTGATTGAACACAATGGTGTAATAAACAAAACAGTGAATTTTTTTGACACAAGACCTATTGTTGTTATCACAACGATATCCTATTTTTTACCAGGTCTCGCTGTTTACTTTCTCATACGTTCTGACATTTTAAATTCACCATTTACCTTTTTCAGTTCAAAGAACAGGGAAGTAATCTGATGAGATTAAATTTATTCCCTTTCTTTGAGAGCACATTTACTTTTTTAGTTTTTCTATTAGGTACATTTTAGTATTGAAATAAACCATTTGTATACAAGATGGTTTAGGTTCTTACATGAAGATAACCTTATTTTCATTTACAGATTAAGTTTGTTTCAGATTTGAGTAATATAAAAAAATGTATCTGTGGACTGGTGCAAGAAGGGCCAACGACAATATTCAAAGTTTTACAGAATAGGTGGTTTACTTACACTATCAAAATAAAACTATTGTAGGCCAATATAAATCAATGTGAAATTAGGAGATAGGATTTTGACTTCTGACTTTGGCCTTTCTTGCAATGAAAGAAGGGGCTTTAAAGCACACATTAGCAATATAAAATGAAAAATCACTAAAAACTGACATTGGCCTTTCTCGGATCTTCCTTTTCAGACAGTCTTGATGTTCATTTATAATAAAGTATTATAAATTATTTTAAAGCAAGGTAGAAAAATTACTCTCATTGCATTGATAGTTTGGGTTGCAAATATTGCGTGGATTGATTTTACGTGGCGAGACTCAGGCCATGAGGCCTGCTCTTCTGTCTGACCACGCAAATTTCGTTACACTCCTTTCACCAACCATGGGAGAAAGAAGGTATTTCTTGGGCAACGAAACAGGCGATTTGAATTTAGCCCAGAGGCATCATTTAGGCTTGAGGATCTTTTACATGCAGTAAATGTACTAACATGGGACAGCCGGCTTTACTTCCCCTCCGAAGGAAGGCGTACGAAGGATTTTTTCGCCCTTAAAAATCCACGGCTTCGATCGGGTTTGAACCCGCAAACTTGGGTATAGCAGTCCAGTACGCTAACCGCTACACCATCGCCGCCGCCTAATGTTCTCATCTTGCCAGAATTTATTTAATAATAGAAACTATCTCTGATTCAAAACCCACTTCAACACACCTCAATCTCAATGAAATTCTTAACTAAAATCTTTAATCTTAATTAAAAAAATTAAGATTATTAGCAAGTAAATATTTTTTTATTATCTTATAACTACATTCAAAAATAGCATAATGTTAAATATACTGCCCTAGGCAGAGACTAAATCCCCCAGGTTCCAGACCCCACAAATAATTTTACTACATCGAAAGATACTATACTCTTTGGTAAAAGTGAGTAACAAAGCATATATTCATTATCTACACTTGTGAAGATAGTACCCAAGCTTCTTATTTAATTAAGAAATAAATAAAATAAATTATAGAATACAAAAATTTCAACACAAAAATATATTATATCAAATATTCCACTGACCTAGTTTGTATTTCTTCCTCTACCCATTGATACATTTGTACTCGTCTTTTCAATCTTACTGCAGAAACAACAATACCATACTCCACTTCCGTAAGAGGTTCAGCAACAGATAATGGACCAGTTAAGTGAACAAGATGACCATTATTTTCTTCTTTGGGAGGAAGGCCGAAAGGTAGAGATATAACTGTATTCATAGCTTCTTCTAAAGATCTTGTACTATGAATTGCTCTGCCCTATGTATTTTAAAAAAGTCAATTAATTAGTTATGTTCTACTGTCAAAAACTGGTTATAAATTAATGATTGTTAAATTCTAAAATTACAAAAACTTACCTCATTCCAAAATAACAAGGACATTCCCAAAACAAACATAAAACAACCTATCAGTAGTGAACACCAATTTGCTTTTATTTGGGCACGTATGTTAAAAGGGTGCCGAGAATGTTGGATTCCAGCATACGGCAACCCTGACATCTGAAAAATACACTTGATAAGGAAAAGTTATACATACACATTTAAAGAAAAACCTTTTCCTATACTTACATTTGAAAGGTGTAACTTTTAATCATACACCCATGCATATCTTATAGTAATTTAAACCAAAAAAAATTGATAAACAAATAACCCATTACCATACAAAAACAACATTTTCAATAAAATAAAAGAATTGAGACTACTACACTGCGCATTGTATTAGAAAATAATTTTTACTTTAAAACTTACGTTCCTCTGATACAGCATGATAACGCACGTACACAAAAGAATTCCTAAAATACGTATTTTTTCATAATTGAGATAGAGAACATTTCATAACCGTGCTTCTAGTTACTTTCATTCTACCAGCATTCTATACTGTTCTACACTGTGAATCATAATCGCGGCTCAGGCCTCACCCAACTCTTTGGCCTCACCCCCCACTCACATATAGTATACTCTCTGGCCTCACCAACACACATAATGCAAAGCAAACAAATCACCAAAAGGTTTACACAAACTTCCACCACTTGCATGTCAAATCGTTTCTGATGGGTCGTTCGTTACAGAACGAATCTTTTAAAAGAAATATTCAATCGGTCACGAATTCTATCAGGACCGCAACCAGCAGGCGGCAACTGCCTGTTGCCCGGAACAGAGAGTATACTAATGGCCCGGAACAGGCTACGCCGAGAGATGCGTTGCGAGGAATGTGGGAGAATGAGGAAAGAGGCCGGTGAGGCTGTGTCCACACACTAGAAATAGGTTCTTCGATGTCTCAAAATGCCATTACAATAATGTCAAAAGGGCACGCAATAGTGCATTATTCTTGTTGTTTTTTTGTGGCATCTGTGAGTAGTATCTCCAAGATGGAATTCGGCACGACTTTTTGCGTCTTTCTTGGTCCTGTCACAAGATGTCGCATGGATGCGACCGTATCAAGCAGTGCTGCAGATCAAGCGACTCTAGCGGCAGGACTACGAATGACGCAACAATGTCTGTACCCGTGTAATAGATGAATGTAAGTTACTTAGCATTTATTTGGCCTCGTTTCACACGCTTATTCTCACTAATTTCTGTCAAAGGTTTGTCTAATTTTCGTCAGAATGCTATATGGACATGTATTTTCACAGACTTCGCACACGCATTCACTGTTTGCTTCGTGGAAGTATTCCCTCTTGCACAGTTGGTGTTGGTGAAATAGCCATGTACCCAATGTAGGTATGGCGCATTTCTTGATTGAGTTCCATCCAGCTTTGAGTATCATGGGATCCGAGGAGTAGAAATCTTCGTTTATTAGGTCCCTCGTATGTATCCTTTCCGACATCAGAGCTATGAATGCCTCGCAGAGAGAAAAATAACCTTATGTTTCTTCAAAATTTTCTCAAAAACGGCTCCGAATATTTTTTTAAAATTATTGTAAGAATAGAGTAAAATACATGTAGAAAGGTGTCATAGGTCCAATTTTTACGAATAGCTCTGAATTTTCGAAAATTAAAAAAGTTTGAATTTTGTTCGGCGTCTTTCTACAATTTGAAGAAACAGATTTTTCCTTAAAATGAAATTTGTTGCCCATAAATAGTTCTTTCATAAAGGTCATGTAGAGGTTTTTGAAAATTTTAGTAGATTGAGTGCAATAGGGCGTGAAATATTTGCAATTTCAAAAAATTATTCCACTCCTGTTCTGATTCGACAAAAAGTTTAAACAGGTGTAAAAATGAAAAAAAAAAATGAACATTGGGACAGGTTATGTACACACATCGATGGAACTGTAGGATACAATAAATCATCGGAAGCCTGGAAAATTATAAATAAAATTAGAAGAAATAATGAGTGTAAAAGCATAGTACAAAGAATCCCCTCTCAAAAATGGATACACCACTACTCAATGCTTCTACAAGAAAACAGACTAGAATGTGAAGGAGAAGAAGAAATAAGAGATGTGGGGGGAAAGCAATTTTGAAATAACTGAGGATGATATTAAGAAGGCACTATGCAAAGCAAAAACCAATAAAGCCCCAGGACCTGGAAATATAAGAATGGAGCTCCTGAAATGTGGTGGAGATGTGGTTGCCAAATACCTAAAGAAAATGTTCAAAAAGATAGAAGTAGGAGAGGATCCACGTGTTGAATGGAACATATCCTACATCTCTTCTATATTTAAAAAAGGGGACAAACAATCAGGTGCGAATTACAGGGGAATAAGTGTCATACCGTCAACAGCAAGATTCTTTTCTAGTATTCGAAGTAAAAAAATCGAAGAAGATAAACCTGTATTGAGTAAAGAGCAGAGTGGTTTTAGAAGAGGACGATCATACCTAGATAACATCCACTGTATCAGACAAGTTATAGAGAATCATAAAAGCAGAAATATGAATATTTATGTAACCTTTATAGACCTCCAGAAAGCATACGATAATGTCCCAAGAAAAAAGATATGGGAAGCAGTGAGAAAGGTTGATATAAAAGAAAAGTGGATCAATCTGGTTAAAAAACTTTACAAAAACACCGAAGCCCAAATAAAAATTGGAGATAAGTTAACGGGAAGCTTTCTGATAAACAAGGGTCTAAAACAAGGATGTGAGTTATCTCCCATTTTGTTCAATATCTATCTAGAACAAGCCCTCTATAACTGGTACAGAAAATGTTCTAGCATGGGAATAAAAATTGGAGACGATACCTTTCACTCCCTTCTATTTGCTGACGACCAGATAATCTTTGCCCAAGATGAAGAGGATATGGTGTACATGCTAAGGAAGCTAATAGAAGAATATAATAAATCGGGATTATAAATAAATTTTAATAAAACCGAATGTATGTGCATTGGACAAGGAGTAACAGATATAGACGTGAATGGTAACAAAATTAAAAGCTGTAACACCTTCAAATATCTTGGATCTTTAATAAACAACTCGGGTACATGTGCTGCAGATATAAACTCGAGAATAATTATGGGGAAGAAAGCAACCAGAGCTTTACATGGCATATTATGGAATAACAATATCCGCCAAGATGTCAAAAGAAGGATATTCCACTGTGTAGTAGAAAATATAGTACTATATGGAGCGGAAATGTGGCCACAAACACAAAAAAATAAGAGATAAGATAAGGACAGTGGAAATTGACTACATGAGACGATGCCTACAACTTACTCGCAAGGACAGAGTGCGAATTGAACAAATATGGAGAAGGATGAATATAATTTGTTCTATTACGAAGACGTTGGAAAATAGAGCACTACAGTGGTATGGACATATTCAGAGAATGTCAGAAAACAGATGGCCACACAAGATCTTAAAATGGCAACCACCTGAGAGACGGGAAAGAGGAAGACCAGTTTTAGAATGGGAAAAATACATCCAGGAAGCTATGAAGGATAGAGGCCTCAAACCACGAGATTGGGAGGATCGAGAGTTGTGGAGGGTGAAAACGGCAAGCTCCTAAGGGGAAAATGCCGAAGAAGAAGAAATTACAAAATCTAGATTTTCTCAAAAACTACTCCAAATTTTTTCTTTACATTTTTGATAGGGGTTGTACCAAATGCACCTTATTCGATGACATATACTCCATATTGCTCTATTCTTTTGTTCTTGCAAAAAATACAAAAATGTAATATTTTTGACTTGTCTCTCACGTTAGCAATATTTACATTAGATGCTATTTCCTCGCATTATTAGATTTATGAGTACATTATTTAAATGATGTCAAATAAAGTTTCTCGAAAACTCAACAGTTTTCTGTAAAAATGAGCTCAAAATTCCGCATTTTTAGAAGCGCTCAAACGCCATTTCTCAAACATATCTCCAAATTTTTTCTTCAAATTCTTTCAAAGGATAGTGCTAATTGCACTGTTTAATATGACGTTAAGTTCATGTTGTTATATTTATATGTTTTTTCAAAAATTACACAAATGTAATTTTTTTAAATATCTCTCACGCAGTTAATATGCACATTTCCATCGATTTGTATACATGATTACATTTTATGAGTGGAAGTGCTTTAAATGACTTCAAATGAAATTTTTTGAAAATCCAATAAATTCCTGTGAAAAAGAGCTTCAAATTTCTCATTTGCAGTAATGCTTAATCGTCATTTTCTTAAAAACTGCTTCAAAAATGTCAGTGAAAATTTCTATTTGGGATGTTTTACTCTTTATTAATATTCTCTGAAGTCATATTTCTTTGCTACTATTAAGAAACCGAAAAGTTGAAAAAAACGTCAAGAAAATGTACTTTCGGTGACGATAGATGGCAGCTGTACAGAGAATAGAGCAAAACCTTAAACCAGTCCAAACCAAGGAAATTAGGAAAAATGTCTACGAGAAAGTCTGTGCCATTCTGTAGCACCTCTAGTTATTTATATAGCTTTGACTACATTCAACCGTTTTATTTATTGTGTTATTTAACTTTATATGTAAATTTTTTGAAATCATTTTTGTATAAGTCTTACTTTCGCGGTCTGTAATATGTACATTTTTAAAATCAAATCTGTGATCATGTGGGGGTCTGATAACTATCTATTTATTTATTTATTTTACGTCAAAAAACAGTTAGAAACTGCGTATGACGTGCTATGGGGAAAAGTGAATTGTGTGCACATTTTCAAAATTCTGTGATCCCTACACTAAGTCATATACTACTTAAATTTTGAATTTTGAAAGGGAGAAAAAAAACAAAAACTCCCATGTAATAAAATCTATTTTCAAGGATAAATAAGCAATAAATTTTGAATTTTGAAAGGGAGAAAAAAACAAACAAAAAAACTCCCATGTAATAAAATCTATTTTTAAGGATAAATAAGCAATAAATTTTGCCTCTTATTACTTCCTGCCGCGACAACGTGGAAACGATAATTTGAATAATTGTATTTCCCACTGAATTCTAGAAGACGTGCACAGAAAATGAAGTTACATTTATGTCCAGAAGCAAAACAAGGGGCCGTCTCAGCATTTGCTCAATGGATCAGGGAAACTGGACGAAAAACCTGATCGAGATGGGGGTCATTGACCCGGAAGCTGTGTTACAATAGTTGTTACAGGTTGTTTATACTCATTTATACAGTCCAAATGGTAATTAATGCATTATGTATCATTGTTAAAATTAATTCAGGATGACCTATGCTTTTACGTCCCACATTCTGCTGATCTCGATTTACAAACTCTTGTATTTAAGACATTTCTCTGCCGCCTTGGTTAAGACGTTTTGATCACACATCACAGCCACATCCATAAGTGGACACGTTTTTTCTCCAAATTCCGGATAACAATTTCCGATTTATGTGACACTTTATGATCAGTTTGAATTTGTTGGTCGTACAGTGTTGTACACACTCACCGGTTTGAATGAGTGTTCATACCACTTGGAGCATGTGTTTGCAACTTCAAGGATGGAACAGATCTGCCAATGGAGGTAACTTCACACCCCGTCGTGTATTTTCAGTATTTGGTCTTAATAATAATAATAATAATAATAATAATAATAATAATAATAATAATAATAATAATAATAATAATAATAATAATAAAATTTATTTAGTCACATATACAATTTGAATCGTGTATGACGGTCTTTACTAGAATTGGAAAATCTGAGACGATATGATCAATGGTTTCTACTTGTTCCTGGCATATGCGTCCTTTATCTTCGTGAGAAGCGCTTTATGATTATGTCGTGTTCCCAATGCTTGATCTTGGGCAGCTATTACAATTGCTTCCGATTCTGACTTCATTCTTCCCTTTTAAAATCACATAAACGATTGATCTTTATTAATCTTTATTGTCTATTCCTTTTAGAGATTGTTGATGAAGTGGATATCTTTAACATTTTTGTGTCTTACATTTCAAGTTGAGTAGTATCAGAAGATCTGTTTCTGTGTTATTCTGCGTGTCATGTATAGTCTTCTTCACAATGCTTCTTTCTACACTTACAATGCCTCTGTTTCCTATTCTTCCGTCAGATGTAATGACTTGCCTCATTAGTGGGTCATCTTGATGACTGACTAATACTTTCCCACACCGAATATTGCATTGTGTCGGAAAGCTTCAACTTGTCTGAGGCCTCTTCTTTCTACCTTACGTGACACACAAAGTCTATGTACATCAGCTCGATGGTGGGCGACATGGTGCATTTTAAGCAGTTTCCTGGTTTTTCGATCCATGATTCGAATTTCCTGCTCAGTCTAGTCCATTAGTCCAAAACTTTACTCGGCTACCGGCACCGCCAAACTACCAATTGTAGATATCTTATTGCTGGAGTTCAGAGCGGACTGAAGGATAAATCTCACTCTTCTGTAATTATCCCTGCGAATTTTCTCTTTCATTGTGTCGTTCGAGATGTTCCCACAAAATGTGGGAACATTTCAATACACATATATTTGTAAATTTTACCTGGCTCAAGACCTTGAATCACAGTTGTTTCCTACCATATGTTACTGCGACCCACAGTGGCCTCGAGACATCCACCCGCAGGGCCCAGCAAGGGTCCCTTCGATCGCCAGTCGGCCCTATGGGATTTTCACTGACTGCTGAAAGCAACCTCATTCTCTGGCAAACGTAAGGCTCGGGCCTCCACTCCAATCAGTGGCCTGATGTAGGGCCTTTTTAACAGCTTTGGGAGCCCTTGGACCCACGATAATTTGGAGCACCCAATTCTTACTTTCACCGATCCCCCCTCCCCAATTTAAAGACAAGTTTTGGTTAAAAAAAAACTAAACATCTCATCACTGAGTGGCATTCTCGCGTTAACCAGCAATATACCATATTATAAATATTATCCAATGATGCGCGACATATCACTCCGTTATGCCAATTTTTTTTGCGTATAGTTTAATCATACAGTACTTTTGTACCCGATTTTTTATTTTAATTTTTGAAAAATGTTTTATTAACCCATTTTGACCAATTTTTTTCTAATATGCTAAAATAGTTATTTTTTTATTGCAATGTTATAAAAATAGGCTGTTTTATTAAAATTCATAAATTTTTGAACATATTTACTTTAAAATTTATATTTTTTGCATTTCTATAAATAGGTCAGTAGTGAAAAAAGATATCATTAGGCACGTCAAGATTTCATATGAAAAAAAATAGTTTTTACATAAAAATTACTTTCAAATGTTCATTTATTTATTTTCTTGAGACGAGATACGATCTTAATTATTTTTGGGGGTACAAATAACAATTCTGGTGGAACGTTCTGATACAAGCTAAGAGTCACAAACAACTTAGAATGGCTTTAGTGTTTTGATGATGGTGCCGGAGCTGGTGCTAGGGTAAGCGTGAGACTACCCCTTTCCTTTTAAAATGGCTACATCTTAATTATTATTATGGTACACGCAAATTCTGGTGGAACCATCTGGTACAAACAATTTAGAATTGTTCCATTTTTTACGATGGTGACGGTGCAAGCGTGAAATGGTATCATCATTTCTGAAGTGCTCTGTCTTGTAAGTAGTTTTGGTACAAACTAATGTTGTTGTGGAACAAATGGTACAAACGAATGGTAATGGTTTTAGTGGTTTTCGCTTTGGGGGTAATGCCAATTTCATGCGCATAAGGTTGTTCTGGCACTCGTCTGAGAGCACATCGTTTATCGCGCTTGCTTTCTGCGAATTAACTCGAAACTTGCTTATAGGAATAGAGACATATCTCTGGTCTCAAAACGTATGGCGAAGACAATAATAGCTCGTGTCTGTATTTCCCAATCGAAATAACAAGCAAGAAATGCGTCAGAAATGTTTTCAAGTACAACGTTGCCATTGATATTGATTTTTACCGTGCCATATTTATAGTACACCAAGGTGTTTTCTCAAACTTTTCTTAGATGAAGTAAAATATTGCGAAATAAACGTAGTAACGAAAAACTCTAGTAATTGATTTATGTCACTTTAATAATACAGTGCGTTGGTTTTCTATTTTATTGAGTTCTATGAAAGCTTGGGAAAGAAAAAACGGAATATTCGGAAGTAATTATTTGTTAAGTATGCTAAAAATATTCAATCAATCATCATTTAGACAGCAGATAAAGTTGTTAAAAATAATATAAGTTACATTAACAATCGATGAAAAATGAACAAAATTAAGAGTAGCAAAAAGAATGCAACGTGCACTCTCATAAACAGAACAGATGTAAAAAGTGTTAAATATTTTTTAAGAACTTTTGGGGGCTCTTGAATATTGGGTGCTCTGGGCCCGGGCCCCTCGGGCCCGTCCGTTAACACGGGCCTGGCCTGATGTGCCAACCCCTTTTCTCTCCTGTATGGGCCGATAACACAAAGTCGAAAGGTTCATGACATTTCCCTCTCTTCTTACTTCCCACTCTTCTCTGGAGTACTTTTTTGTTTGAACCCTCACTTTCAACCTATTCAGTATTGGAGGCTGTACCAGTAGGTAGGCTACTACCGACATAGCTCTCAGGCTCATGAGGGTACTCAAGCTCCACCACCAACTACAAGGTCGTGTACTCCTTAAGTGGAGTGGTTGTTGTTGTTGTTGTTGTTGTTGTTGTTGTTGTTGTTCTCCTTCTCCTTCTCCTTCTCCTTCTCCTTCTCCTTCTCCTTCTCCTTCTTCTCCTTCTCCTTCTCCTTCTCCTTCTCCTTCTCCTTCTCCTTCTCCTTCTCCTTCTCCTTCTCCTTCTCCTTCTCCTTCTCCTTCTCCTTCTCTTCTCTTCTCTTCTCTTCTCTTCTCTTCTCTTCTCTTCTCTTCTCTTCTCTTCTCTTCTCTTCTCTCTCTTCTCTCTCTTCTCTTCTCTTCTCTCTCTCTCTTCTTTTCCTTTCTCCTTTCTTCTCCTTCTCCTTCTCCTCCTTCTTCTCCTTCTCCTCCTTCTTCTCCTTCTCCTTCTCCTTCTCCTTCTCCTTCTCCTTCTCCTTCTCCTTCTCCTTCTCCTTCTCCTTCTCCTTCTCCTTCTCCTTCTCCTTCTCCTTCTCCTTCTCCTTCTCCTCCTTCTCCTTCTCCTTCTCCTTCTCCTTCTCCTTCTCCTTCTCCTTCTCCTTCTCCTTCTCCTTCTCCTTCTCCTTCTCCTTCTCCTTTTCCTTCCTTCTCCTTCCTCCTTCTCCTTCCTCCTTCTCCTTCCTCCTTCTCCTTCTCCTTCTCCTTCTCCTTCTCCTTTCCTCCTTCTCCTTCTCCTTCCTCCTTCTCCTTCTCCTTCCTCCTTCCTCCTTCCTCCTTCCTCCTTCTCCTTTCCTTCCTCCTTTCCTCCTTCTCCTTCCTCCTTCCTCCTTCTCCTTCCTCCTTCTCCTTCTTCTCTCCTTCTCTCCTTCCTCCTTCTCCTTCTCCTTCTCCTTCTCCTTCTCCTTCTCCTTCTCCTTCTCCTTCTCCTTCTCCTTCTCCTTCTCCTTCTCCTTCTCCTTCCCCTCCTCCTTCTCCTTCTCCTTCTCCTTCTCCTTCTCCTTCTCCTTCTCCTTCTCCTTCTCCTTCTCCTTCTCCTTCTCCTTCTCCTTCTCCTTCTTCTCCTTCTCCTTCTCCTTCTTCTCCTTCTCCTTCTCCTTCTCCTTCTCCTTCTCCTTCTCCTTCTCCTTCTCCTTCTCCTTCTCCTTCTCCTTCTTCTCCTTCTCCTCCTTCTCCTTCTCCTTCTTCTCCTTCTCCTTCTCCTCCTTCTTTTCCTTCTCCTTCTTCTCCTTCTCCTTCTCCTCCTTCTTCTCCTTCTCCTCCTTCTTCTCCTTCTCCTTCTCCTTCTCCTTCTCCTTCTCCTTCTCCTTCTCCTTCTCCTTCTCCTTCTCCTTCTCCTTCTCCTTCTCCTTCTCCTTCTCCTTCTCCTTCTCCTTCTCCTTCTCCTTCTCCTTCTCCTTCCCCTTCTCCTTCTCCTTCTCCTTCTCCTTCTCCTTCTCCTTCTCCTTCTCCTTCTCCTTCTCCTTCTCCTTCTCCTTCTCCTTCTCCTTCTCCTTCTCCTTCTCCTTCTCCTTCTCCTTCTCCTTCTCCTTCTCCTCCTTCTCCTCCTCCTTCTCCTCCTCCTT
>BLKR01001504.1:190000-281507 GCA_011170035.1 Teleogryllus occipitalis | reverse complement strand
ACGTACTTCGCTTTTATATACATGGGGGATTGGATATTGTTTCAGATTAAAAGGTTCCTCATCCATCAATTCAATTTTAAATTGATATCCCTTTACCGGCTCCCTTGAACTTCCAAAAACATCTTTATATTCATTGACTAACATTTCAATTGCTTCACTAGCATCTATTCCGTTTTCTTCGACCGCGCCCTCTGCTGCCGCGTGGATCTGGTCCCTGGTCTCTTCAATTTGTTCCGCAATATCGCAAATACACATATCTGCGCCCTCCTGGTCTTTGATCCCTAAACAATGTTGTTGCCCTTTGTCACCTCGTAACAATATACTCCTGTTACCTATGTCGACCTTGGCGTCATACATTTTTAGGCCATCAATCCCCAAAATAATCGGACGAATCAAATTCTTCACTACAATTGCCGGAAACTGAATTGTCATCCCTTGGACTTCCACTCCCACCCAAATTTGCCGACTTCTCGTTTCGATGCGCCTTCCATTAGCTGTCCGAATATCCAAACTCCTAGTGGGTAGCTCCTCAATTTTATTTCCCTTTTTCTTTAACTGCTCATATAATTTTTCCGACACTGCACAAACATTAGCACCTGTGTCAATTAAAATGTCTACAGGTATATTCCGAAATATCCCCTTCAAAATTAAACACGTGCTATTCTCCGCCCGTTCGTCCGTATCTTCCCTTAATAAATCTTCCGCCGATACTTCAATGCTATTCAACTCCCTAAGAACCATCACGCCCTCATTATCATCGTTCGAAGTATCCCGCCCATTTACTTCGAACACTGGGAGTTTTCCTGTTCAATCGCATTAATTTCCACATGTTCCCGTTTATTGTCCTCTTTGAACCTCCGCGGATACCCGTTTCCTGTCTTTTTATTTTCCATTTTAGTACTATTTCCCTGTCATCCTTTCTTTCTGAGCTATAATTTCCTTGGCGGTTGTAATTATTCATTGTTTTTCCCGTTCCATTGTTATTCTCGTTCCTGCTTTCATTATATTGATACCAGATACTACGATCATAATCACTATTCAATGTCTGGTCGAATCGACTTAAACGTTCGACCAGATCCTCAGAATCCATAGGCATGGAGTTCCACAATAAATTTTGGATATTTACAGGCAACTGACGAATAATAATTCTAATTAATTCATTGCTATCCATTCTGTCTTCGCATGCCTTGAATGCTGCTATTTTACGTGTTGCGAAGTCACACATATTCTCGGCTCCACCCTTCTTATACCTTTCACTCATTAATTTGTATTTTAGATCAAACTTGTGGCTTTCGTTCCAATATCTTTTTAAGAATTTATCCTTCCATTCCTTATAATTAGTCGGTTCCGGTACTAAAGAGGTCAACCAATGATGTGCCTTTGACGACATGGCTTGTTCTACTATATGCAATTTTAATCTTTCGGGGATATTATTTATCATAAAATAATTCTCTAATTTTGAAATAAACGACCACGGTTGTTCTTTCACATCACCATGAAATTTTAGGTGGCTTGGTATTACAAGCGCCGATGCATTCATTGCTATATTTCCCTGCGAACGCCTCATGAATTCGTGTTCTAACTGTTCGATCTTGTCCTTAATGTCCGACATATATTTCCCAGATTCAGATTCTTGCACCATTTTAATGTTTCTAAGTCCCTCCTGTATTCGTTTTTCTAATTTACTATCCAAATTAACTAATTTAGCTTCTATGTTTTCAATTCTTTCGCCATGTTGAAGCGACATTGCGTTTAAATTATCTACACGCGATTCGACGATTGTCAACTTTTCGCATTGTTGGTCATGTAAATGTCCCAATGTCACAATGCTCTCCTGTAAATTATTAACTTTGGAATTAATTTTGTCGCCAAATTCTTTTAATTCCCTCTGTATTTGGTCGACTTGATTATTAAAAGACTCAATTTTACAATGAATAATGTTGAATTCAGCCGATGTATCCATCCGTAATTGCACTATTTCCTCGTGTATTTCCTGACGAAAATTCTTCAATTCTAATGACATTTTCGATGTCATTCCTTCCAATTTAGCGTTATTTTTTTCTAATTTAGTATTAATATCTGAAGTAATTCCCTCTAATTTAGTATTAATATCTGAAGTAATTCCCTCTAATTTAGTATTATTATGCTCAAGTTTTGCGTTCATTTCTGCTAACATTTTAAGAATTAAATTATTAGGGTCCATATTTCCTAACGGTGCAGCCATTATTTCCTTTTCTTGTGGTTCAATCCCAATAATTTCACGCGAGATTTCTCCCTCGGGATTAGTATTAGCAGACGCCATATCATCTACATTAACATTCTCCATACGCAATTTTTTGCTCCTAGTATCCATTTTGAATTCTAATACAAATTAAAATCTCTCTGTTAAATTATTTTAAAATCACACCAATGAAATGGTCTTGGCTCTTTCTTATAATTAACAATTAATTTCAAATGTCAATCCATAAATTTCAGATTCCCTTTGGATCACTTTATTATAATTTATAAGACTAATTTTATCCGTGTCACCAATTGTTATAAATTATAACAAATTATGCCCCACGTTGGGCGCCATTTTGAGATATACAAATTTTCTCTCTACTTTAATATCTTGCAAAGATCTTAGCGTCCGGCTTGCTGGGTCAATGGGTCACGATATATATAATCCTTATTACCTTTATAATGGATTATAGAATCCGCAGACTATACAGCGCTGCTGGGAATCTGAAATTAGAATGATTCTAATTCCTAGTTCATTACTGTTTGGATTGACTAAATGAAAGATCACTTTCTTTTCTAAAGAACAAAATTTAACAAAGTTTATTGTTACCTTTTTGCAAACAATATAGTGAATTTAATACATGATTTTAATGTTAGGCCTTTGATCAAGATATCTTTGAATTTAGAATTTTATACTGCGGTTAACTTATCTTTTCTTCGTTGATGTCCCTCGAAGACTTCTCAGTCGAAATATCTTGCGAGCTTGCCGTAGTCCAAAGTTCCAAGAAATCCTCTTCTGCTCCTATCCAAGATGGTGTCAAACTATCAAAATTATCAGTCCTGATTACGTCCTATGACATAGTCCCGAAACCTATAACTCGATTACCACTCCCGACGAAGTCCCAATTTATGCATCAATATTACTTTCACATGCAATATCTGCAATATTATTTGCTGTCCTTCAAATTTCACAATCTGATAACCCGACTCTGACTATCTGCACTACCTCGCTCCCTCTCACGACCTACGATCCGTTCAGACACGCGATGCCGGTCAGAATTGAATTCTTCTTGCATGATTCACCCCTCGAAGCTTCCTATTAAACTCCCTTCTTTTTTTTCATAACATTTGACCGTCCTTCCAATCAATTCCATTCCAGCCAATCCATGCGTTCGTTATATTTTGATGTAGCTAACCTTTCGATCGTCTAAACTTCTTAATGTATATTCCACCATATTGTCTTCAAATAAATGTTAGTTTATATTCATGTGACTTATCGGTATGTCACACACTGTACTGTTAAATACAATAAATAACTGAATGATTTAATATCACAATACAAAACGGAAACAAGGAAATAATTCGCCATTCAAACATATTCTGGTCTTTTAGCAAAAATGTGTAAGGGAGAATTTAGTAAGAAAATAAACATCAAATAATAAGTAGTGCAGAATATATTTATTTATTAAAATATATTAAGAATATGTTTTATTTTTATTAAGGTTATTTGATAGAAAAATCGAGCAAACATATTTTCGTATAAATCCGATATTCATCGCCATGCGCAGCTCCAGCTTCTGCATGTACACCCCTTTCTAAATATTAAGGGGAAATGAGTGCGAAGTCGGGGGAAGTTGCCCGTGCTCGTAGGAGCGCCGGGCTTCTCTGGGGGGCAAATAGCGCGTGCTGGCGAGGTTTGACGGTTTAAATATAAAATGGCCTGGTTTAAATATAAAATGCTCGTGATCGAGCACAAAATTTTAATTAAAAAAGATTTCGAATTAAAAGAGTTCGAATTATCCAAGTTCGACTCTACCACGAAATATTGTATGAATTTGCAAGTGACTGTTTCATTGCTGTCACCTCGTACAATAAATTCTGAAATAAATGTAAACGAAAATGTGTGTGTATATGAGTCAGTATTAAGTTGCTGCACTTTTGAAAATAACATTTATATCAATATCTTACACTTGACCTGAAATATCTGACTGGCAATCTAAAACTTCCATGAACGTTTGAACCCATCAGTGATCAGAAAAATAAACATTAATCCACACATTTTTACTGAGAAATGAATTATATCAGAACTACATTCAAACATTTTAGCTTTGTTAAAAGGGAAGTGAATATATATTCTCATTTAGCACAACCTTTTTTAAAAAAATCATATACATGTTTTCTCGAAAGGTCTCTTGAAGGCTGACGTATTTAGAATACGAATTTTTAAATGACGTACTTACACAATTTTATTTACATCTTCTTTTAAATAGTATTTTTTCCTATTTCATCTGGTATTTCTGGCGCAATTAAATTTGTGTCAAAAGAAAAGCCGACCTGCAGAACATGAACATAGAAGTTTGCAAATCCCGTTAGCTTTACTCGTATATATGCGATTTATTACTTGTCCGCCATTCTTGTAGCGAAAGGGGCCGTTAATATGGGGACAATGCAGGAAGGACAGCTATTGTTTTTGTGCCGTGTCGAATTAATTCTTTTAGTGATTAAGTGCCCCTGTTTTTTCGTTTTGGGGTATCTATGAGCGTACTTGAGGGCTATTTTCGGATGATATTACAACAGTTTGCATGAATGCGTAACAAAATATTTCCAAAAAATATTTTCGAGAGCATTGTCATTACTGTCATCTTTACATGCATGTAACAATGCTGATAGCCGAGTTTTAGTTTCATTGCCAGGAGCTTTCTGATTGAGTAACTCGTGCTGCTCGTAATGGAATTTCATACAAATTGTCTTCGCCAAGTGACCTGGTTGTGAATTGCACATTGTTAACTATATATTAATTACATTAATGGAATTAATCATATTTATTGTAATCGAACTACAATAAGTCATTAGTTATTAGTGTAAAAATTACAAAATCCCTTTCTTTATCCTAAATATTTCAGTCATGGAAATGCAAGAGTAAAAGGTGTAAGAAAAAGAAATTGTAACTATAAGAAGTAAGTTCATAAAAAATAACATCCTAGGCGATATTCAAAGACATCCAGGAAACATATTTAAAATTTACACTGCTTTCCATTTAAAAGTTCTAGAATACGTGGCCCAGTGCTTCATATAACATATGTCCAGAAAAAAAATGTTTACGTTCTGTAGCTTGTCATCACGGTCGTGGTATACAATGGAAGATTATTCCTCTTGCCATCGCCCCGTCATGAACAAGCAATGTGAATTAATGATTATGCTAAGAGTGCTGACGAAATTATCATATAGCTTGAGACGCGTTAAAATGGCACAGAATAACTGAAATATGCGCTCTCTTGGGACGCCACATCACAGTGCTGTCATGAGTCTTGCTTAGCTAGACAGTTAGATCGATTTTAGTTGCTGTCTGAAGGAGAATTCTAGCAGCAGGCTGCTCTGTTCGGTAGTTTTCCATGGTTTCTCCGATCAACACCAGAAGAATGCCGGAGCAGTACCCTACCAAACGGGCAACGGACCGCAGACGCTCTTTTCTTCCCCTTTCGTTGTTCTACCTACACTACTACACATTCGTAAGAACGGTCGGGAGCTTTGAGCTTGTCACAGTTAGCGGGAGATACCTTGTTGGAGAAAACTGCAGCTAGTCACCGTGTAGGTCGGCGCATTCTCACCATTCAGCTGGGGAAGTTCTCCGCCACCTCCCGCGATACAATCGTGCCCTACATTTACGGGATTAATGATTTTAGCTGATGACTCGACCGGAAACATTTATCAATCAATCAACCGGGAGCGATAGCTCAGTGCATCAACTGATGTCACAGCAGCACCTCTGACCGGGAGGTCCTAGATTCGAGTCCTGACGCCGGCAGGATTTTCGACACTAGCTGTTCAGCTAGGTCGACTTCAGTCGCTGTCTGGAGGAGAATTCTAGCGGCCGGCTGCTCTAATCGGTAGTTTTCCGTGATTTCTCCGATCAACACCAGGCGAATGCGGGAGCAGTACGCTACCAAACGGGCCACGAACCGCTCGCGATCTTTGGTTGTCCTCTTCCTTGTCCTATCCTCTCCCCTTACACACACACTTAAACTAACATACACTACACTACCACATATTCCGGGAGACCTGTCAGGAGCTTAGAGCTTGTCCCGGCTGGGGCGGTGCCCCGCTGGTGGGAGAGTCCTGGTTAGGGAGAAACCCCACTAGCCGACGTAGGTCGCCGCCGGATCTCCCCATCCAGCGGGGGAAGATCACCGACATCTCCCGACAAAAAACATGCACTACACTAACGGGACTAAAAAACCAAAGCAGTTGACGCGCCCGGAAACTCGAAAAAAATCAATCAATCAAACTTATCAATCAATCGCAGCGCTGACACGAGTCGTGTTAAGTAGTATCGGTGGTGTCGCCGTCTCGGCTGCTGGGCGCGTCCCCGCGCGCGCCGACATGGGGCCCCGTCGAGGTGGGCGTCGCCCTCGCGGCGGAGCGATATCGGCAGCCGCGCCATTAGACCACGGCGCGACGCGGCGCAGACAATGGGACAAGGGAGGGCGCGCCCTCGCTCCCAGCGACCGCTTTGCCGAACCTCCAGCGCCCTCGCTCGCAGCAAAAAGCGGGGCTTGTCAGGAATGCCATTCGGTGTTGTTATATGCGTAACTAGTATAGAAAGTGAAGTACTGTCAACCCGGTGACCGAGATCGCTGAGGCAGTAGTGTCGTAGTGATCTCGGACCGAAGGGTCGCGGGTTCCAGTCCCGCCTCGGGCATGGTTGTATTTGTGTTCGTGCTTTCACCCCTTATCATCACAATTTCGTTTCATCTTCATAGTTACCATACCATAACACCAATAGTGGTCGCTAATGACCTAAGATGTTGATGCGAACTTAAATAACCAAAAAAAAGTGATGTACTGGATACCCGAGGTGGTTCAGAGCGTGTGTCGACTCAGCCTTCGGTTCGAAGGGTCGCGTGGTCGAGTCCCGCCTTGGTTGTCCCTGTCTCTCATGTATGTGTTGTCGCGCAGTGCTGACCCCAGATCAGAGGAACCCGCAAGTGTGTTGGTGTTTAGTGTATGGTCGAATATGCGTTTTATCGGGATGTAAAAGGTAAATGACATTAGGCTGGATTAAAGCCCAAAGGGAAAAAAGCGTAGAAAGTGTGTCTTTGGCAGACGAAAGAAATGTTGACGGGCATTTGGAAATGTGAACCCCAAGGATACGTCCGTACGAATAATCATGCGTGTGAATATTATTTTTAGTTCGATTTCTTGTTCATTGAAATTTATAAGTATACATTCTTGGTGTCATTCTCAATACGTGAGATGGTAGCCATGTTGATTTATGTCGCCCGTTGTTTTTTTTTTCTTTGCACTGTCCAGTTGTTTTATATGGCAAAGACTTCTCTGCTTGTATATTTTGTCTTTCACAAATCCTAATGTAACACGTTGCAATCACTACATAATGAAGGTAAGTTCTAGTTTCCGTATATAAGTGCTGAAAATGTTAATTGTTAGGCGTATGGAGGTGATATTCTAATGGAGATCTAGTAAAGTGATAAAAGTTGTCACAATAGTTGTAAGATTTAAATATTCAATAAACTAAACATTGTAACGATCTTCGTATGTAGCGACGACAATACCAAATTTGAAATAACCCTCATGCCACGATGACAACAATTTTCGGATGCTTGTTACAATTCACTTCTAACATTTTTTGAAGGCGCCTTTCACAAATAGGAAACTGAAGCTCAGTAATTCGTTCTATCGTAGATAACCGAGTAAGACAACTTTTCCCTTCGCAGCTCCTAAGAACTGATTACTTTGACGTTTATTATGAATTTAAATTTTCATTTTTCAATGCTCCCAGATTAGATTGTGCACAATGGCTTGGAGAAAACAAGTTTTATGTAGTCAGTACTGAGACTTCTCCATTGACTATGTCGATCGTAAATCTGATAATTGCACAAACGTAATATTGCCATCCAGCCTCTAACCTCAAAATTTGCACTGTTGCAGCAAACAATACTGAAATAACGAACAAGGACACACAGTAAACATCCAACTAATTATTTAAGGCTATAGCCGAATAAGGCGGTGAAAAGCGCCCCAAACCAAATCGATAATGTTGAATGCGTGTATCAGGTTGAAAAAAATTGCAGAGATGGGGAAACACTCCAATTTGAAGGTATTGTTGTCAACCAAATCTGACGCCAAATTCATATAGAAAAAAATAAATTTTTGAAATTTATTTTCGACATGATATCGTTGGAGTAGTCTTAATTCTTCCCCCCTAAAATGGGTCTTACAATATTCTATAACATATATTTTTTCAGATTTTAAAACAATGTGGACGGTAGTGAAAAAAAATTAAAACCAATTTTTTCAGTTTAAAAATTAGAAATTCGCGCCTCACAGTGATTCGAAAAAACCTTTTAACCGATATTTAAAAACGATATATGAACTCGAAATCTTATAGGTATTACATCGATTATGTATCAAACTCAATCAGAATATCCTTGGTGGAAAGTGATGGATGGCCTCTTTCGCATCCGACTTCAGCCAAATAACCTTCAGGCATCAGTGTGCGTCATAATATTAGCATGAATTTTAAATGCCAAAATTATCACAGTTACAAGTCATAGAAATAGAAACAGAAACAGATAAGCACTTAGTATATTATTCGGCTATACCCTTTCTCTCGTATAATCGTGTTTTTACTAAGTTCTTAAGACTTCATTATTGTGCTACAAGACTCATTCCACGCATTTATGTAAGCAGTTACTTCTTTTTTGGTACTTCAATTGTTTTCTTCACATGTACGTCATAACAAGGATTGATGAGGCAGCGGCGTTCAGCGCCCAACTGGCAGGGCGTTCAGCTGGAGCGCCACCCTTCGCTGTGGTTCTATGGCCCGCGCGCGTATTTACTGGCGATAAATCCCCATTTCTGGCGACGCCCTCGCCATTATACTCAAATAAATCGCGCAGAAGTCGTAATTCTAGAGAGCCTCTTTAATGCAATATTATCCTCGGAACTCCTTGCACAATGCTTCTCAGATATGGCGACACCATGCATCGTTCCTTTTTCGCTGACTTTTTTATGCGATCGTTAGCAGTTGTTGAAGTTATGCGAAAAACAATGAACGACAATTTGATGCTACAAATAAAATATTTCCTTTATTTCCTATGGGAGAATAACAGTAAAAGCGGAGTATTTTGGAATGTTTCGGGTAACGAAGTCTTCAGTGTACGCTTCATATTGGTGTTTACAGCCAGGGCAATGATTGTTTGATGAGGGCAACCGCCGAATTTCCCGTCAGCTTTAAAACTTTTTCCGGCGGTGCCGGCTACTGAGCTGAGCCGCTGCCCGTCCAGGGCCGAAGCAACTCCGCTGCCCAAACACATCAAACAGCGCGCGGCTCAACCTTCTGTGAATTCAGCTGTCGTGAATATTAACGCGTGATTCCCCAGAGTAATGCCAGGATTATGAAATTTTTATTTGTTTTTAATTTTCCAGCCGTCATTGTTCGGTGCTGCGTCCGCGCATAGAAGGATCCGAATAATTCATAGGAGGCCCTGAATAAACTAGAGCGCGCTCGGCCGCCTGGGATGCTGCCGGTGGGGCAGCTGGGCGAAGCAGAAGAAAAGCGAGGCTGCGAGTCCAGAAATCTGGCTCCAGGACTGGAGGTGTCGATGGGAGATATCCATTATCTGCGCTCGTTTTCTTGAATCATTATTTTCCTAGATGCCAGAGACGCGGGGGTTTGATTATTTCGATGATCGTAAAAGCGTATCAAATGTATAGCTTATTATCCATGAAAAATAGTACGAAAATCTGTTACACGGGAGCTAACATTTCTTGTTATCAGATTTCGTCAACGCATTCGTTGCTATAATTTATTCTTAATTCAACTAATAGTGTAAAGGAGAGGGGGTAGGTACTACGAGGCTCAAGAAAACATGCGCGTATAATATCACCTCGGAGAAAATCTATGTAGAACTTTTATTGGTTATCTAAAATGTACTGTGATTGCTTGTTGTTGTTGTTCCTAGGGATTTTATCCAGCCGACAGCCTGTTGCCCTTTAAGCCCAGATGGGACACGTTTTCAATCATACACTACACACCAACATACTTTCCGCCACCTCTGATATGTGGTCAGCAAAACGCAAGGCCCTCAAGGACACATACTCAATGAACAAATAACCATGCCCAAGGCGGGGCTCGAACTCGCGACCCTTCGGATTGACACACTGAGTTGATACACGCTCTTAGCCACCGCGACCATCCAGATTCGCTTGTGATTGGTTATTTAAATATTTTGATTTAGGGACCCTTCAACTCCTGAGTTAGATGATCTAATGAGTAGATAATAGCAACGAGTGTGAGGTGAATTATGATGTAGTGGTACGAAGTGAGACTGGTAAACGGGAGAACCCCAAGAGCTTTGTCCACTACAAATTTCGCGTGAATCGGTCGAGAATCGAACTTGGGGCATAGCGGTAGAAGACAATCTTTATCCTGTCAATCTTTATCCTTCCCGCGCTCTCACAAACCTTATTTCAATTCTATATAATCATTTTTCAATCCCAATCGTGATGGAATACATATAGTTGATGAAAAAGAAAAGTGACATATCAAAAAAATGGCATTTTGCAGAAGAATGGTTTTGTTCTGAAGCCAAGAATATCGTTGGACATAGTGTGGTACGTGGCCAAGAATAAAGTGTTTTATTTGATATACAAGTGTATTATGAGCTATTTTAATGAAGTTTGTAGTAGTAAAAAGAGACCATGTATGTATGTATTTTTTAACTAACAATGATGATTTGAGAGATGTTACTCATTAAAAAAGTCAGAGATCCGTTTTCGAATTCACCGAATTTCATATTATCAACTTTCTGTGAACAACATCACTTCTTGAGGTCTTACAAATTTATGGCATCGTTTAAATTCCGTATCTACATTTTCTATTTCTGCTGCTTTCCTGCGAGTCGGTACCCCAATGTTTTAAGAGCTAGTGGGTGACGTTCATTCATTATTAATTACTACTAAGTCGAATGATCTGTGGATCTTTATACAGTGCGCTAGGAAAGTCTCACCACAATGATCCGATAGAGGGCCTCGTATTAAAAATTATATTTATGGTAGCAATCAGATCACTGGGAAATAACTGAAGAGAACAACACTTCTTGAACCTATTATTATTGGGGTAAGTACACAATTTACGTTTTCAAGCTGCAGCTCGTACTACAACATAATGTGTGTTGCGTACAGCAAGGTGCCACTGTGGAGAGACTTACCTGGCACTCTGTAGTAATTTAGATATACATTAATGTCTCCCGACTCACTTGCTAACCATGTAATACGTTTCTATTAATTCGATTCAATCAACTTTTCATTTTCATCCACTTGATCTTAGCACTTAAAACCATTGGTTGTCAATACAAATAGATCATAAAAATAGTTTCTTGGGTAGAATTCACGTGCATATTTCCTATCTTATGATCTATAAAAGTGTTTTATTATAATTCTTCAGTGGAAAGAGATGAATTATTTCTTTATAAAATGTATTGTTCATAAACTCTCAATATGGTCTCCGCATCCAAAATACACTTCATATTCATTATTTGATTATACGATAATGAGTTGCAGTAGCCTTACATTAACGTGTTTGTAGTGAATCGCCGTTAAATAATCACCAGTAATTGTGATGAGCCGATTAAATACTATTGGTGACGATCGTCTAAATGACGATGAATCTGTGAAAAGTGAGAGGTGCTCCAGAGAGCAACTCGGACGAGCCCATGCGAATCCGCTGCGTTTCTTAATTACAGCTGTATTCATGTGTGAGGTTATATTGTGTAGTGGAAATGTGTAGTTTTTGGGTCCACCTTCAAGTGTTTTCAAGTTTTCTCAAGTAATCTAAAAAACAGTGCTCGTAATAATATAATAATATGTATTTTATTCATTTCATTCGCTATCAATACCTCTTAAGAAACTGGTTTTGTTAAAATAAGAATTGTTAGACTCTGCATTATGTAGAATCGATGACAATCTAAAAACCCTTCCGGAATTTGACAAATCAAACATACAATGTTTAATTGAAAGAAACAATGAATTGTGTTGATAAGTGGGTTTAGACGACCTAAACCCAATTATGAAAACTTTGAAAACCGATTTATAAATTTTAAGAGTAAATTTCTTTCTGCATTAGCTATTTTAACTGAAAAATTAAATGTTAGCAAAGTAAAAGCTATGTCTGTTATGATCAGTTGCAGTAGCTAGTGTGGTAAGTACACAATTTACGTTTTCAAGCCGCATGTCTGTTGCATGCAACAAGGTGCCACTGCGGAGAGACTTACCTGGCGCACTGTAGTAATTTAGATATACAGTAATGTCTCCCGACATACACACTAATGTCTGAAATAAGCAGTTGCAGTAGCCGTACATTAACGTGTTTGTGGTGATTCCCCGTTAAATAATCACCAGTAACCGTGATGAGCCGATTAAATACTATTGGTGACGAGGGTGTAAATGACGATGAATCCATGGACAGAGAAACAGGTACACCGGAGAGCAACCGAGATCCGCCGCGTGCAATGAACCCCGTGAAAGAATTGATTGATTGATTTTTTCATGTTTCCGGGCACGTCAACTGCTTTGGTCATTAGTCCCGTCAATGTAATGCATGTTTTTCCAGGGAGATGGCGATGACCTTCCCCCGCTGGATGGCGAGATCCGGCGCCGACCTACCGTCGGCTAGTGGGGTTTCCCCCTAACCAGGACTTTCCCACCAGCGAGGCACCGCCCCAGCCAGAACAAGCTCTAAGCTCCCGACCGGTCTTCCGGAATGTGGTTGTAGTGCATGTTAGTGTAAGTGTGTGTGTAATGGGAGAGGATAGGACAAGGAAGAGGAAGGAAAGATCGCGCGCGGTCCGTGGCCCGTTTGGTAGGGTACTGCACCGGCATTCGCCTGGTGTTGATCGGAGAAACCACGGAAAACTACCGATCAGAGCAGCCGCCCGCTAGAATTCTCTTCCAGACGGCGACTGAATTCGACCTAGCTGAAAAGCTAGTGTCGAAAACCCTGCCGCCGTGGGGAGTGTAACCTAGAACCTCCCGGTCAGAGGCGCTGCAGTGACATCAGTTGATGCCCTGAGCTACCGCTCCCGGTCCGCGTGCGATGAACGCCGTGAAAGAAGAAGGGACCGCGCCGGCCGCGCCGATCGGAGGCATCGCTCGATCGAAGGCGGCGGGGGGCGGGGCGGGGGGGCGGGGCGGCGGAGGCGGGGAGCGCTAACGAGGCCCCGCGGCGCCGCGTCGGCGGGGCGGGGGCGGGGCGAGTGCGGTCGGAGGCCTGGAGTCAGCACAAATCGCGGGAGCATTGTCACGCGCTGCGAGGAGGTGCTTGGAGGGGGGGACTGAGGGGGAGGGGAGGGGGCCAAGACGGCGCCGCGAGGTGATTTCGGCAGCAGCCCCTGCGTCCGACGCGTGGACGCTGCACGTGCTGACGGCCCTGCTCGAATGGATGCCCTGCAAGAGGTGGCTCAGGGTATCAACTGATGTCACTGTACCGTCTCTGACCAGAAGGTTCTAGGTTCGACTCCTGACTGTAGCAGGATTTTCGACATTGGCTTGTCGGCTAGGTCAAATTCAGTCGCTGTCTGGAGAGAATTCTGGCGGTCGGCTGCTCTGATCGGTAGTTTTCCGTGGTTCTCCGATCAACTCCAGGTGAATCCCGGAACATTACCCTAACAAATGAGCCATGGACCGAGCGCGATATTTCCTTCCTCTTTCTTGTCTATTCTCACCTCTTACCTACATACCCTTGCACTATCATGTACTACACTACCACACATACCGGGAGACCGGTCACGGACTTAAAACATGTTTCCGCTGCCTGGGACGTACCTGGTTGAAGAAAACCCCGCTAGTTGACGGTAGTTAGGCACCGGATCTCGACATCCAGCGGAGAAAGATCGCCTGCCAATGAAAAGACATGCACTACACTTACGAGACGAATGACTTCAGTAGTTAACACGCTCGGAATCTCTAACAATTAATAAATCGAAATTCATATTCACCCGTCCGTGAATACTACATAAGAAATCAATGTTACTAACAGATTATATTGTTTTTATAAACAGGGCGTTGTAAGTTGCGGGCACAGGAGCGTTGACGTTGACGTTACAACGTCCGTATTTTCACGGACGTCAATTTTCAGAGCAGACAAGCAGAACACAACGGTCTCGTGTGGCATCCCCCATTTGTGTCTGTAAAATCTTCAACGGTCGCACTTTGAACATCGGTTAAAGTGCGCCCGTGTGTCCCCAGCCTTAGATGTGTACCCCTTCTTCTAGAACAGGACTCACGAGGATTCGCCATGAGGATGGACTCACGAAGAACGCTCAAAGAGTATGTACACTGACCGATACGGCTCACGAATCAATCACATGGGCGCGATGGTTGGGGAGACTGGTAGATACCAAAGTGGTTACACTCGGTATAGTAAGACTCAGCGGGAGGGGGAACATCTGTACACGCAAGACGGTGCATTAGACGTGAAACAGGAATGCGTACTGTGATATGGGACTAAATAGATTTAATTATCTTCTGGATTTTATTATTTCTACCAATCACATGCTCGTCAGACAGGTTTCTGAGAGTTGTGTACGCGCGTGAACAAGATGTTGGCAGTTAACTCCTAACAATGTCTCAAAATATGCATTCAGTTAGTGAGTGGCCCATTTTAAACGATTTTAATTTTAACCCTCATTAATATTCAATGTCTGAAAGGCGTTCATTTGAAACGAGACAGGCTATAACTCGACCGATGCGTGTTTCAAGAAGCAGATCCAGTAAAGGCCATACACATCGTCTCTTGAACTATTATGGAGGACCAACAAGTTTATCATAAAAATACCTTTGTTGTCTCTGTATTGTCATATTTTATGGGATTTTTCTCCCTCGCTGCGCTCAGAACATAACAGAGTTTTCTTCGGTTTTCTGGATGAGGGCAACGTTATCAGGGTCTTCCACGTAAGATCATCTGCCGAGTTCTCGAAGCGCATCAAAACTGAGAATCAACTGACAATTATTAGCCACAAAAGAAATCAGAGGAGTGTACGCCTAATTTAACAATGCGTCGTGTATAGAACATCTTTAAACACTCTTTTCAATTAACGCTCCTTTCTACTTTCTTGCACCCAGCGTAGAGGAAGCATTGTAACGCTACGGGCCGATTGAACTTATATTGTTAGAATAATTCTGAAAAGATATTAAAGGATAATGGGAAGAAAACTATTCAAAATGATGACGGCAATGAAAATAGAAACGTACACGACTAGTGTTGGTACAAAACGCCAATTGAAACCGCCAAAGCCTGAAGAGTAGACGTCACTGGCATAAGCAGATCAAAAAGCAAACGAACCGGGAATGCTACGCGAGTCTTCCCCGCGTCTCGTAAGCTGTATCTCGCCCGCGTACTTCCCGGGGCTTTGACGTCACTTGCGGCGCGGGTGAGGGAGGGGGAGGAGGAGGAGGGGAGGGAGAGCGCATTGTCACGCGTCGCCGGCCGCGTGGTGGCGCCCGCGGGCTCCAGAGCGCGCTGCGGACACCCGCACAAAGGCAGACGCGCCGTGGCAAGGGGGCGGGGCGGGCGGGAGGGGGGCGTGGCAGGGCGCGCGGGGCTGTCGCGTTTTTCTCTCGCGACTCGAAATTAAATCCCACTGGAACGGCGCGCGCTCCGCCGTTACGCACCTGTTAACTGAAAAAAGTTTGGACACGTCGAATTGCAGCAGCCGGAAGTGAAAATGATTTTTTTTTTCAGGTCACTCAAGTGTTTTTTCACTTTTTTGAGATAAAATATGTCGTATATATTTTTTCTCGCAGGAATGGTTTTGAGAAAGATTTGATTATTCAGCTCCTCTTTTTTTCAATACGTTTTTATTGCAATTAAAAATGGAAAGTGCCGATATATTGAATTAGTCATGCCCTTAAATTTTCTCTGGAGGCGACTTTTTCACGGCATTCAACACAACATTAAATCGTGTTAAAACGCAACTGGGCATTGATGCAAAAAGACTGAGAATGCTAAAATAAATATGTCCTGAAAGAAGTAACTCTTTTTCGTTGTGTGTGAAATAACTCTGTTTCGTGATTAATGGAAGTACAAATACTGGTTTTCAATCTCGAATCAGCTGGTTTTTCACAGAATCGCTAATTTGCATTACATTAAGTACTCTACAGAGAAACTTTAATGTTTCATGGAAAAGTCTGACAGAGTATAAAAATCAAAAAAAGTTTCATTACAAACTATTTTTACCGTTGATTTACGCAGTTTCTCTCTTCTTCACACTACACAGGGAATATATGCAAGTCATGTAATTTGTTAGTGAACACCTGGAAGAAAATATGTGTGAAAACGAAAGATCTCTCAATACAAAATGACGAATTTATTTACAATAGAAGTAAAAACCTTGGACAAAAGCTGCCAGAAACGTAGTTTCCCTGATGTTTTAATTCATACATCGTGCAAATTCTGAAATAACCCAGGAGCCTCTGCAAATAGAGAAACATTTTATATAGTACATACAGTGTACTTGAAGATAGACGTAACAGTGCTTCTCCCCGCATAGTGACATAGTTTCCCCCCACAAAACACCCTTTCTATTGAAGCGTATCAAACGTCCAATAACCAGTTTGTATAAAAGTGAGTTTACTATTAATATCAATCTGAACAAATATTATAACAATATCAACCTAAAGCAATATCATTTCTGAATTAATATTACTATCTTTATGTACAAGTTTCAAACTACGAGTATTTGAATGCATCACTTTATTTAACTTTGCTTGTATCCAATGTCATTCCTAAGAACGTTTTTGTCAGCTCTCAAACTCCGTAGTAATGAACAGGGTCGCCCAGAAGGGGAGGGAGGCAGCTGGGGCAACGTGCCCATTTAATTGGGGCCCCGAATTTTTTTCATTCAAGAGAAATGAAAAATATATTTATCTGTAGTCCGAATTTAACGCTGTAAGTTATTTATGATGCATGAACAATTTTCTTTATGAATTAGGGAGGAGGGAACTTGTTGTTTGAAGTAAGGGACCCTCTTGGATCAACTGCCCCGGACCCCTGTTTTTCTTAGCGCCCTGGAAATGAAAGTCTATCTGCAGTATTGCAGTAAACCCTCGTTAGCACGATCTCGCTTTACACGAATTTCGCCGTAACACGAATAAAACTTGGGTCCCGGCAAGGGATTAGAGTGATACGACCATTAATAATAATAATAATAATAATAATAATAATAATAATAATAACTATAACTGTGTGTTAAAGATGAATGCGAAGACATACCCATGATGAATGACCATAGTATACACATTGAAGATGTTAAAAGAGCTGTAAAGAAAACTTTGAATTGGAAGGGAACCGGGAGAGATAACATACATAATTTCTGGTTTAAGAACTTTCCCAGCATTCACGAAACAATGGCAGGGTTATTCACAAAAGCCCTGAATAATCAAGAAGCCCTACCATCATTTTTAACTTATGGATTAACTTATCTTATCCCAAAATCCAAAATACCCAGCTCTGATCCCGGGAAATATAGGCCTATTACATGCTTACCAACTTTATACAAACTACTAACTTCCATAATAACAGATAAGATCTATCAGCACCTTGAAGACAATAACATCCTGGCTGAAGAACAAAAGGGCTGCAAGAGGGGGTCACAAGGCTGCAAGGAACAGCTCATCATAGATGCGGCAGTCTGTGGACATGTGAAGAAAACAGGAGGGACGCTATATACAGCTTATATTGATTATCAAAAAGCCTTCGACAGCTTACCTCACTCCTGGCTAATTGATGTGCTTGATATGTACAAAATAGACCCATTGGTTGTATCGTTTCTAAAGGCACAGATGCAAAGGTGGACAACCAGATTGCACATTTGCACGCAAAATAATCATGTCAATGCAGGAGACATACATATTAAACAGGGAATCTTCCAAGGAGACTCTCTTAGCGCTCTATGGTTCTGCCTTGCTATGAATCCCCTATCGACTTTGTTAAATAAAGATCAAATGGGCTACAAAATCAACAGCAAGATCGATCATGTACGCTTATCCCACTTGCTGTACATGGACGACTTAAAATTATTCAGCACCACAAGAGAAAAGCTTAATCATTTGCTTGACACTACTGCAAAATTTAGCAATGATATTGGAATGCATTTTGGCGTTGAGAAATGTAAACTAAATGCACTGCGGAAAGGAAAGTGGCAACATCAGATGGATTACACCCTTGGAGAAGGAAATGCTAAACACGAACGAATTCATGCCATGAATCCTGAGGAATATTACAAATATCTTGGATATTTACAAAGATCTAATGTTGACCAAAAAATTACAAAATCTAACATTACCCAGGAATTTAAAACACGTCTGAGTAAAATTCTGAAAACTAAACTCAGTGCTGGCAGGAAAATTAAGGCTATAAATACCTATGTAATTCCAGTGCTGACCTACAGCTTTGGTATTGTCAAATGGACACAAACTGAACTATATGCATTTAATACAAACTGCAGAGTACTTTGCACCAGATTTAGATGTCACCACCCTAAAAGCGCAGTTGAGAGATTCCACCTACCTAGATCTTTAGGAGGAAGAGGTGTCATAGATATTGTTAATCTCCATCACCAACAACTGGAGAGACTGCGTCAGTACTTCCACGAAAAAGCTAATGGAAGCAAGATACATCGGATTGTAACATACATTGACCGGAAAATTACACCATTGAATTTGTCTGATGAAAAAATGAACCTACAAAAGCAAATACAGACCAATGAGATGAAAATCAGCAACTGGAAAGAGAAGCAACTTCATGGACGCTACCCATACCAGATAGAGGGAGAACTGATGGACCGTAAGTCGTCAATTAAATGGCTGTGCTTGGGAGAACTTTTTGCGGAAACAGAGGGTTTCATGGTAGCTATTCAGGACCAAGTAGTATCAACTAAAAACTACCGTAAATTTATCCTGAAAGACACTAACGTTCGTGATGACAAATGTCGGCTATGTGGAGAACATAGAGAAAATATAGACCACATTATCAGTGGATGCAGCTCTCTAGCATCCTCAGAATATACAAAACGACATGACGTTTGTAAAGTGGTTTATCAGCAACTATGCCACAATAATAACCTTTTGACGGGTAACCTAACACCATACTATAAGTACACACCCGAACCAGTCATTGACACAAATAATCACAAAATGTACTGGAACAGGTCCATAATGACAGATAGGTCTGTATCATCTAATAAACCGGACATTGTATGGCATGACAAGAAAAACAAAAAGGTGTATCTGATTGATGTCGCAGTCCCGCTAGCTCACAACATCCCAAAGAAAAGAAGTGAAAAAATTCTAAAATATCAACCTCTGGCAAACGAGATAAAGAAAATGTGGAGCGACGTGGAAATGGTGACGATTGTACCAATAATTCTAGGCGCCACTGGTGAAATTCCTAAGTTCCTACATGAATCCCTAGCTGAACTGCATCTGAAGAAGGGGTTATACATCCAGATGCAAAAGATTGTAATACTGGACACATGTAACATCGTGAGGAAGTTTCTGAACATTGATGGTTGATCCAGTGATGATTATGACAGTTGGAACGTGTATCTCATGTTCATGGTAACCGAGATGCACGTGTGGAAACAAGTTAAATTGTGATAATAATAATAATAATAATAATAATAATAATAATAATAATAATAATAATAATAGTATAACACGTATTTTTATATAAGAAGATCGCTGTCGGATTTCATCAAAATTAAATAGAATTTCTCCTCAAAACATTTATTTTATTATTATACAGATACAGCAAAATATATTAACAGCACTAACTAATATCTTTATTTGACCTTAAAAATGAATTATTTTCAATGGTGTGCTTCGTATATTTTTCATTAGTAATTTCTCCATATCCTTCTCCAGAGTCCGTGCTCTCACCTTTCTCGACTTTGCATTGTCCAGTGTCTAAGGATCTCAGTCTTGACACTGTTCAATGCCATTCCAATGCTGTTAGAACAATGTGCCACTCTTCAAAGGCCCTTTTGCTTGCCTAATAACATAGTATGAGATCCTTGAGGTAGCGGCGTGGCGCAAGCGGCTACTGAAAATCAACACTTTTCCGCACGGCGCGGCGAGTGTCGCCTGGCACCCGGAGTGCCGCTCCATATCACGCCACGTCGCGTCGGGTCGACGTGGCGTGACAACACTCAGGACACGGCCTTTGTTTCCGCAGTGAAACCGAGTGGCATAAGGTCACCATTCCGTGCCCCTACCTCCACCTCAGGGGAGACGTCTTCCATTATGACCTTTGGCTGACGATATTTTCCCCAAGGTGCCTAGTTTTGGAACTGAGGCATATATTTCTTTCCTCGAGGGAATTAAGTCCCAGGACATTCTATTTCTTACGTTCTGTCGGTCTGTCGGTCTGTCGGTCTGTCGGTCTGTCGGTCTGTCGGTCTGTCGGTCTGTCGGTCTGTCGGTCTGTCGGTCTGTCGGTCTGTCGGTCTGTCTGTCTGTCTGTCTGTCTGTCTGTCTGTCTGTCTGTCTGTCTGTCTGTCTGTCTGTCGGTCTGTCGGTCTGTCTGTCTGTCTGTCTGTCTGTCTGTCTGTCTGTCTGTCTGTCTGTCTGTCTGTCTGTCTGTCTGTCTGTCTGTCTGTCTGTCTGTCTGTCTGTCTGTCTGTCTGTCTGTCTGTCTGTCTGTCTGTCTGTCTGTCTGTCTGTCTGTCTGTCTGTCTGTCTGTCTGTCTGTCTGTCTGTCTGTCTGTCTGTCTGTCTGTCTGTCTGTCTGTCTGTCTGTCTGTCTGTCTGTCTGTCTGTCTGTCTGTGTGTCTGTCTGTCTGTCTGTCTGTCTCTCTCTCTCTCTCTCTAGAGAGAGAGAGAGAGAGAGAGAGAGACTTGTTATGTTTGGTATTTTGTCTGGTCTCCTACTGTCGTAAGCTATGGGGCCGTACAATTGCCCAATATCCAGCTTGCTTTTGTACTTCTCCCGTTTGAACGAGATTCACCAACGCTGCTGCCGTCTAGTAGCACCCGCTACCAAAGCCGCGGTGGGTTCGCTGTGTTTCCTGTGGTTGGCTCCTACCATTACTTTGCGAGTACTTAACCATACGCTCCTTGCACTACTACTAATCTACTCTACAACTGCGACATGCTTTCTCAGGTGAACACATCGCTGCTAGTGCTATCTGCACCTCGGTATTTCATGAGCACTTTAACGCTCGTTAACCATTGTCTGCATTCAGTAGCGATTGTTTGAAATTCAAGTCTTTTTATGTGCAATTCAACCAGAACTTACGCACGTTAGTGAACGCAGCATTCAACTGTTCTTTTCCTGAATTACGACGGAGATCTTACTGAAACAAAAGAAGTTATTTTTCATATTTGCTAAGAAAACAGAAGAACAGAACATCCTTCAAATGGCGCCGCCTTCGTCATCAACAAACTTGGAATATCTGCGGCTGTAGAAACTAACAGTTTTGAAAATAGTTGAAAGTTACTTCTTGAAGAGAACGCAGATTATGAAAAAAATTCTGTAGTTACAGTATTTTGGTGGACATGTTTGTTTACCTGTATAACCATATCGAAGTGTCGTTCGTTGACGTCCACAATTTCATTTTCCAAAGGGACGATTCTTATCAGTGAAAACGCTAGAAATATCAAAAACTTTACAATCATCAAAGGGTAGCGAGAGAGTTTCTAAAGTGTCCGTCGGTTCTTTGCTTTCCGACGTTTGTTTCGAATCCCTTCCGCAGCGCTGAATTTGCGGCCCGCGTTCACCCAGCTCCCCTTTCATTTCTTTTCCCGCGCAGTGGAAGGGGGAGCGTGTGAAGGGGGCGTGCGTCGCCGCTTTGAAGGCTGCCCCCTTCCCCTGCCGACAGGGAGATGCGCGAAGTAGGCGGAGCAGTTTCACGCCCCCCCTCCCCCCCCCCCCGCTCGGGGCGCCGTTCGAACAGGCTCAGTTTAAAGGTTCCCACAAACCGACGCGGAAGATCTGCAGCGTACGCGGATTTGCCGCAGCGGAAGTTTCGCGTCGCGTGTTGCCTTATGAGCTCGTTCTGACCTGCGTGGCAGGCGAGCGTCGCGGATTGGCAGCGTTTAATCGGCGGCGAAATTTGTAACGCAATCAGGCGCGTTTCTTTCGCTGCAGCTCGAGTTTCGTGGAAGTCCGCCTGTGTTCGGAAGTCTTCGCTCTTCTCTGGGTCGAGCGACCTTGCCAACCGTCACCAAATGCTGACTCATAATTTTTAGGGCTGGGAAACATGTCCATTCCCAAAATACATATCCAGGATTGCAGTTAGGGATGGAGATATAAAAGAATGCACTTTCTCGCCAAATACTTTTAATTCAATTTTTTGCTTGACGTATAATGTGGCATGTATATTTGGAAAACTACAAAATTTGTTGAAAATAATATAGTATACTTTCAGTTTAAAATTTCTTGAATTTTCGCCGTTAAATGTAGTCTATTATTGTTGTAAAATTCAATAGTAATACAAGTTTTGTAAAGTGAAATTTTTACCTTGTCTTGGCAATTAAATTATAATTATAAATTCATAAACAACTGTCAAATTTATTCCTCTGCAAGAACATGCGAGGTTACTAAACCAGTTTTTAAAACAAAGATTTTGGGCAAACTTTTTGTTGGCGCTGTCGCATCTTTGCACGGGACACCGTTCGAGGAAGGAGGTTGATTGATTGATGTCGTGCATATTTTTCTCTCGCGAGGTAGCGGTGTTCTTCACTCGCTGGATGACGATATACGGCGTCGACTTACTATCAGCTAGTAAGATTTTCCCTAGCCAGGTATCTTTCATCAGCAGAACATCGCCCCAGCCGGGACAAGCTCTTGTCTCCCGACCGGTCTCCCGGCATGCGTGGTAGTGTAGTTCATGTTAGAGTGTGTGTGTAAGTAAGGGGTAAGAATAGGACAAGGAAGAGGAAGAAATGATCACGCATGGTGCGTGGTCCGTTTGTTAGGATACTGCTCCGGCATTCTCCTGAAATTGATCGGAGAAACCACGGAAAACCAGCGATCAGAACGGCCAGCCCCTAGAATTCTGCTCCAGGCGACTGAATTCGATCTAACTGAGAAGCTGGTGTTAAAAATCCTGCCACCGTCGGTACTCGAACCTAGGACCTCCCAGTAAAATGCAATGACACCAGTTGTGCCCTGAGCCACCTCTCCCGGTGTGGGAAGAGGAGGAAAATCGGAGCCGCAGTGACAACGGGACAAATGGGAACGCTGAGACAGTTACGTGCAGCCTGGGTGCGGATCTGGGGCAGATTTTACGGCTTTTCATGAGGAACTGTGAATGCGCTTCAGAAAATAATATAGAGAAGTATTCTCCTTATATTTTAATGGAACCGTTCCCATTATGTTGCACAGTGACCCGCCGTGCGGTGAAGTGAAGTGTGGTGAGGTGAAGTGCTATGAAAACTTGCCCGGTGAAATGTTCATGTTATTTTGCAAAGTTTGTTAACTCTATGAAGTTGTTAAGTTCTGTAATGTTAAGTTAGTGTATTCTACCACCACATTCTCAAAATTACGAGCAGAATTAGTAATAAATCTTATCTAATATAATCTCACACTTTATGAGATGTCAAAGTAATCGCAATAGGTAAGTAAATCTTTGTATTTGTCCCATTTGTGAATTTTCCTTCCTTTTTTTCCCATACATTGGACCAAAAAATATGATCAATGAAGTTTAGGGACTTTGACGCTGTCATATTTTCTTAATCCAATCTGCAAATAATGTGCACAAACGTACGGTATTTATTCGTCAGTAAAAGATCAATGGGTAGGGGTTGTCACAGAATAAATGTGACCAGGACATGTAGAGTTGTAGGAAAAGATCACTTTTTGCCAGTGCATATGTAGTGATAATTTTTTCAGAGAAGGAGTTTTCATATTCCTTGCGAAAATCTACGTATAAGCGTTTGTATAAGAGTGTTACATGTGTAAATCCGTTATATGCAATTTCCCTTCTATATGTTCATTACGAAAAGTGACAAATTTTCAACTCCTCTACATGATCTAGAAGTTTGTAACATTTATTTCAAGACATCTTATATAACAAGAAAATGAGAATTCAAGTAATATATTACAAACTAACTAAGAATCTTAATTCCATGGAATGCTCAAGCAACCTTATAACATTAAGAACTTCTTTGGGTGCAAATCTTCAACAGCATTGTAAGAGATCGACCATCCCGCTTCAGGCGGGAATAACTCTAGGGCTTTAGAGGTTTTCAAACACTCCTCCAATTATATTTCTGTTCATCGCCTTAGAAATTACAAAGTCTGTTTATTCGAGTTTTCTTTTAAGATTTCGGCACAGAAATTTCATACTAGTATTGCCCGCAAGCAAAGATCAGTTTCGTAACGTTATATAGACATGTGACCTTGAATGAATCTATCAATATAAATCGGAGGGGTATAGGAATACCAACGGTGCAGGGACTAGGTTTGATTGATTGATTTTTTCGTGTTTCCGGGCGCGTCAACTGCTTTGGTCATTAGTCCCGTTAGTGTAGTGCATGATTTTTTCTCGGGAGATGGCGGTGATCTTCTTCCGCTGGATGGCGAGATCCGGCGCCGACCTACCGTCGGCTAGTGGGGTTTCCCCCTAACCAGGACTCTGCCACCAGCGGGGTACTGCCTCAGTCGGGACAAGCTCTAAGCTCCCGACCGATCTCCCGGAATATGTGGTAGTGTAGTGCATGTTAGTGTAAGTGTGTGTGTAAAGGGAGAGGATAGGACAAGGAAGAGGAAGAACAGATCGCGCTCGGTCCGTAGCCCGTTTGATATGGTACTGCTCTGGCATTCGCCTGGTGTTGATCGGAGAAACCACGGAAAACTACCGATCAGAGCAGTCGGCCGCTAGAATTCTCCTCCCGACAGCGACTGAATTCGACCTAGCTGAAAAGCTAGTGTCGAAAATCCTGTCGCCGTGGGGAGTGTAACCTAGGACCTCCCAGTCAGAGGCGCTGCAGTGACATCAGTGCAGGGACTAGGGATGGTGCGAAACGGCCTCCCCTGGCGCGGGCGTGCGACTGCACCTGCACGTCACCTCCGCTGGTGGCTCAGCGCGGCCTCCGTTCGGAAGGGGGCGTTGAAACTGCCGCAGGCTTTGCACATCCATCTTCTCCTCGCGCTCTTGCGGGCTCAGCCACACCTCGCCTCGCCTCTCCCCACTCCGCCACTTCCCGCCTGCCCCGCCACGGCCTGCGACTCCCCGTCATCTCGCGCCACGCCCCGTCCCCATCCGCCATCTCACCCCCACGCCGCCACGCCACGCCTCGCCACGCCACATCACGTCCTTTCATCCTACGCCCCGCCACGTCCTGCGTCGCCCTGCCACCACGCGTCACGCCCATTCCCATCCGCCACCCCCACAACCGCCACGCCACGCCCTTTCACTCACTGCCCCTGTGCCCCGCCACGCCTTACGACGCTCCGCCACCCCGCGCCACGCACGTCCCCATCCGCCACCCCACCCCCACACCGCCACGCCACGCCACGTCTTTTCATGCTTCGCCCCGCCACTTCCTGCGTCGCCCCGCTACCTCGCGCCACGCCACGCCACGTCCTTTCACTCACTGCCCCTGTTCCCCGCCACGCCTTACGACGCTCCGCCACCCCGCGCCACGTCCGTCCCCATTCGCCACGCCACCCCACGCCCACAACCTCCACGCTACCTCACGCCCACAACCGCTTCGCCACACTCTTTCACTCTCCGCCCCGCCACACCATGCGATGTTCCCCCCCCCCCGCACCACGCCAGTCCCCACCCGCCACACTACCCCGCGCCCACAACCGTCACGCCACATCACACCCACAACCTCCTCGCCACGCCCTTTCACTCGCTGCCCCGCCACGCCCTGCGATGCTCCGCCACCCCACCCCACGCCACGCCGTTTCTCTCTCCGCCCAGACATCTCCCACCTAGCCCCGCCACGCCCTGCGACGCTCCGCCACCCCGAGCCACGCCCACCCCCATCCGCGCCGCCTCGCCCCGTCGCACTCCGCCCCGCCATGCCAATCCGCGCCCCGCTCCTCGGTGCAAGCGCGCGCCGCTTGTTATGAAATTAGCCGCGTGACGAACGCGGTTCCGCCGCCGCCGCCGCTCGGATTAATTAATCCCCTCGACAGCGCTTAGCGGCTCCGTCGCCAGGCGGCGCCACCGCCGCGGAGTGCCAGCGCGGAAGAGAGGAGCGCCAGCTGAAAAGCGCGCCCCGCCCCCTCAACGCCCACGCGCCCACGCGCTCTCTCCGCCCCGCCTCTCGTCCTCTGCCGAGGTGCCTGTGACGAGACGCGATCGCATCTGTGGAGGGGGCGGAACGAGCTGATACCGAGCCGGTTAATAGGAGCCAGTTTTTAATCTGGGTTTAATCCAAGGAAACGTCAGAAGATGCCAATAAAAACAGTCGGCTGCTGGATATGTCAATCAGACAAAGCTCGTTAAGCTATTTAGTAGAGTCATGAGAAAACTCTTATCTTAATGTGATGTGATGTCATCAAAGTGTCTCGTAAATGACAGAAATGCACTCGTATAATATTAAACGAAAATGCAAAACCAAATCTGTCACTTTTAAAATTGGTTTTGAACTAAATGTTTTATAAACTCAGTGTCTTGCAATTTGAAGACGGTATGATCTGTGATGATATTCTAAAAATCTCATTTTGATTACAAAGGTAGAAGGTCATACAATTTAGAAAAGGGGAAAGAAGTAAGTTTTTCATTCAAATACAATAAGTTCAGTATCCATTTTTGTGTACGGAAATTACCCTAGATTGTTAATTGAACCGTGAAACTTCTTTTCTACAACATTTCTATAGAATTTGGAAATTTTGAATAAAATGTTCATTTTGTGAATGTTGAGGCTGCATCTGTGAAGCCCGACTAGTTTTCGCGTATAGTTCCTAATACAAAATACTTCTATACCATTTTATTAATATAATTGAAATGTACACATTTGGTTTTGTTTGACAGATAATATTTACGATTAATGCAAGAAAATGTTTAATTTTTAATTAATTGATCATTTTAAATTGAACATTGTGTATTGTGCTTCAAGTTCATAGGAAGAAAGATTTATTAAAGTTGATTGAAATATTACCATACATGCTTTCCACATTTTACATAACTGTATATTGACTACGAGAGAGTCTATGCTAGGTATCAACTCTAGTTTTCAAATGCAATCAATTCAGCTTTTTAAATAAATTACCAGCGCTTCCAATCATAAAGCGGAATTTACTGAACTCGGTCAACCAATTTGTGACCTTAAAGTCACTAAAGACAATCTGAACTCTTATCCTTGTATTGGACATCACGAGTATTATTTGAGTATGCGTTTGAACACAAATTGCGATTATAAAGATGAATAATTGATTTCCAAGTAAATGTGTGTTGTGTGTGCGAGAATGGTCGGTGGTATTTTATTAATTGGATCGCCTGTCGATTCGTGACCAGCCCCTATGGCGGCTTTGTGCCTCGCCGTGACGGGGCGGGGCGTTGGGCCACTGGGACGGCGTGCGTGTCCCCCCCCCTTCCCGAGGGAGCGATTGGTCGACGGAATAGCGCCCCCCCTCTACCCCCACACACTCCCGACGCCAGAAGCAAGCTCTTCACTCACTACACGTAGAGGAAGGCAATCTGCTGATCTTTCGTAATCTGAGGCACTCTAAAGAAATCTCTGGCGGAACATCGACGATCTGGAAGGAAAGAAACTAACCTCTTTCTATTCTTTTCCAATTAATGTGAAACACAGATTGGATTGGGATTTTTATACATATTTCTCGCAAAATATTTAAGTAGGTAGTTTTCTTTGATATGCTTCATTTGAAACAATTTTGAGAAGAAAAGTCAAGGAAGCATCACCTTGACATTCTAATTTTAAGTATGGGTATGTACTACCATCCAGAAACGATATTAGATGTTTCAGAAATTTGATTCTCTTGAAATGATATGTGGAAAACGCCTCAAGATTTTTGTTATATTTTAAATTTTACTAATAAGAATCACTAGAACTTTTAATAATCACTAGTAAAATAAAAACGGAGAATTTTCTTTTTTCTGTTGAATCAGAGTAACGTGAAAAATGTTAGTAACATCATACATTAGCCGCCATCCGCAGTCCAGTTCCGATGAATAACCAATTTCACCTGACCCTTCAGCGCGGAGTGACATTCAAGACGGACAACATATAACGTTTCAGAAGAATACAAAAGTGTCGAGCGTTACTATAAGGGTATTGCTGTCGGTCATGAAGGTTGAACTCACGGCTTGTGTCGGGGCAAATCCATCCCGTGGTGCCGCTCTTACTACTTAGTCCTTTGTATACACAGTCTCATAATGTTACAGCCAATGAATATGAAGTGGCAAATATTCAACGAAATTGCACATGCGACATTGACAGGTAAGCAACTGAGTATACACGGGTTTTTGGCGTGTCACGTTCTGACGCACTCATAGAGATTTCACGATCCCTCAAACACCAATGCATGGAGACAATTTTTTATGCATTGACGAGTTCAATTATTCTACGTACTTTTAATAAGACGGCACTTGTCTCCTACAATGTGCGCTGGGATAGAAACGGATTTCTGATTGTTGGAAAGAGCGATATCTTCGCATGACCTTCCTTGTCCATTTATAGGTGTCACGTGACTTTTGCACTTCCTTGCCATTTTTGAATCGTTGAAGATTTTGCACTGCAGTTTCTACGGAAGTAAACGAGGTAATGGGTTTAATAGTTGCATGTATTCATATCCTTTTCTATCACTTGTTTTATTTTCGAGATATTGACTTCGTCCGCTTTTTCAATTGAACTATGTAAATATTTTGAGTCTATGATGAGGAATGTAAAAAGACGAATCCATTGTAGATATTATAAAAAACGTTAGATATGCATTTTTGAGTAATTTTGATATTTTGCTACTAGTATTTAACAGAAAGTTTGAATGTGTTGGTCTACTCATCGAACAGGTAGTCAAGGTCAGGCTGCATTTCGCCTGCCAATGCGCCGCAAGGGGGGGGGTACTTCGGATTGATGATCGTAAGTTTTTGAAAATAAGAAACTTATTCAGTCTTCACAAAACATAGTCTGGTATAGTAGATAATTATTTGAACAATTTAATTTCCAGGCAATTCTTCTTGATTAAATAGAAAATTAGGGATCAAAATTAAATCTCAAGCAAAATTTATAAATACTTGTAGATGCAAAAGATACTGGGAAGCATTGATACCGCTGCTTCAGGATTTTTTGTAATGCACCAAGCGATGCAGACAAAGCATTCCCCATTAATTCCATTTTTTCCAAAATTAGAAATGAAACGAAGGTTGCTAACGCACGAGTGCATCATTAGTAATAACGGCGATTCTTGCTAGGTGGCAAAACCGCACATTCAATGTACAAAGTACCAATTTTCTTTGCAGAAGCAAAACGTTACAATAGTCCACAATGTTTCTATTAAAGCTGTTGACCGGAGTGCGTAACATTTAAGCCACCTCAGTAGACTGGAACCATAGTTTGGTGGAATTGCAAGTTTATTTTCTGGAGATGTATTAGAAACTTGTAACTTGTTGTTGAATAGAAGGACACACCCAGATAAAGTTACAGCATGAATAAAAATATCGGTGATATGGAGATATGTCCAATAGGTACATCTAACAGAAAACATGAGAGCCTTTGCTGTAAGTTCAGCATTCACAACGACTTTTTGGCTGTGAGTGATGGCGAAATTGAACGTAATGGTATTAAGGTAATCAGTATTTTACCGATAACTCGAGATATACATCAGGAAATACCAACGTATTAACATAAAAGAGGATTCTTGGTTGTGCAATATGTCAATTTTAGCAACAAAAAAGGATCAAATAAATTATATTAATGAAAAAGTCCTTCAAAACTTCGCGGAGATATAATAACTTGTGCAAATCTTATAAGTAATGGTTACATATTGATGTAATGTTGAATCAAGACGAGGTAGTCCATTATCCAGAACAAGTTTTACACATTGTTACTTAGTGTGGGTTAGCCTCAGGCAAAAACTGAGTCTACTTCATATTACTTTGAAAAGTAAATCCAGTAAAACATAGTTATACAATCCGTTTGAGAGTCACTGCATTACAACGAAAATTATTAAGTGAAACAATCTTACTGGCGGCGCAAAAGGGTAAAAAATTGTAAACGAATTCTAATAATACCCAGAGACTACCCGTTTCCCTTCAAGAGACTTTGTTTACCTATAAATTGTGTTTTTCAATGAAAATCAATGAAACACAGTAGACATTTTTAAAGGAGATGTAGATTTATGTAAAAATTGTTTTAGTAATAGGTATATGTAGTAGGCTCCTCAAGTGAGTAATTCCGTAAAGTATTTCTCCTGAACGTAAAATTAAAAGCATAGTGTATAAATAACCGTTACGGTAGATATTTGCAATATTCATGTACAATATTGTCAAATAATTATATTCACACATTATTTCTACTTTATTAATGTACTTGTCTAAATAAATTCAAGACTACGCAAACAAAGTTACGGGTACAGCAAATGTATACACACACATTTTATATTATTGAAATATTTGTGAAGACTGTTCTTGTTAAAACATTTTATTTATTCTAAGTTATACCAGAGTATTTTGTATGTTATTGAGCAGTGGGCAAGCTCCTTTTTGGAAAACCATTTTGTGTGGTTTTGATCCTCAGCATTTGTGCTGTTGCGAGCCATTAGTCGTTTAAGTTGGAAATAGTTGAAGACTATTGTCCCCAGTTTAGTATAAATGTATTGTGTATGCACAGTACATACTTCCAATGCGACCACTAATTATGAGAGTTGCTGTATTTACTGAGGCGATGTCTTACGCTATCTGGTGCCGTTCGGTGCCTTAATCGGTGCCTCAGCACTTTCGCGTCCTCTTCCCTTGACGCCGCGTCGAGGGGAAAGCAAATACTCGGCGATACACTGGAGGTGCTCGTAGGTTATCTAAGAGTTTGCACTTTGTTGTTCTTCCCGAAGTTTGACGCTGGTGAAACAGCGACAGTCCCGGCGTCTCGTGCCCGGGATTTCTCTCTCGCCGGAAGTTCGAAGCGTATTCAAGTTGCCGCAGAGCGCCTGCCGCAGGTTCTGTTCCCCCTCCCCCTCCCCCACCGCCGTCGCGCATTGTGACTGCATAATGCATAGTTCACACATTCTCTCTAGTAGCGAGGAACAGTGGAACTTGCGTCCTCATAACGCATGTATTCTATTGCTTCCACGGTATTGCAGTTTCACATTGCGTGAATGCTTCATATTTCATGATGTTTGGGTCAGATCAGAGTGTGCAGCCATTCAATTGCGCTTCTAATTTACTGTAAACTAGATCAGGTATTCTTTTATGTATTGAGATAGTTGTTTTGATCTGTAATACGAAATAATGTAGCGTCATATTTGGAATTCAAGCATATATTTCTGAAACACCAATATTTCAATCCGGAAGTTTTGTATAGTCGTTTAAAAAAATCTGCGAGTTAGCACGTACGACGTATAATTATTGAACAATTTAGTTAGGTTTAATAGAGGTACACTGATCTATTAGTGGGGTACTAACTTTAGTGGTTTTATTCGGATAATATGTATAATGTGTAATATATAGAATGATTATTAAAATTCATTAAAAAACTTTCAATGCCCAATGAGCGAAGGGATCGAACGTCGAATAGTTCCGCTTTGCTTAACACTCCAGTGTTGGAAAGTGAGAATATTCAGCGATAAGCACACTTTCAATTTCGTATTTCTTCTGTGCCTTTCTACCACGGCAACTAACTGCTGTCCCGCAATTCGTCGCAAATACAATTGTTAATGCAATGTGTTTATTCAATAGCCCACAAATAAGTGATCAAAGGGCAAGTGAATTTCATTCGTACGACAACCCAAGTGTCTTTGCTACAATCAGTGAATCGAGGGTACCCCTCAGTGAAAGTAAAAACTTCGCTCCTCACAGATGCTATCTCAACATTCGCCAAATCATCAATCTCAAACCGGGAGAGGTAGCTCAGTGCATCAACAGATGTCTCTGCAGGGCCTCTAACCGGGAGGTCCTAGGTTCGAGTCCTGACGGCGGCAGGATTTTTCGACACTAGCTTTTCAGCTAGGTCGAATTCAGTCGCTGTCTGGGGGAGAATTCTATCGGCCAGCTGCTCTGATCGGTAGTTTTCCGTGGTTTCTCCGATCAACACCAGGCGAATACCGGAGCAGTACCCTATCAAACGAGCCACGGACCGCGCGCGGTCTGTCCTTCCTCTTCCTTGTCCTATCCTCTCCCATTACACACACACTTACACTAACATGCACTACACTACCACGTATTCTGGAAGACCGGTCGGGAGCTTAGAGCTTGTCCCGGCTGGGGCGGTGCCCCGCTGGTGGGAGAGTCCTGGTTAGGGGAAAACCCCACTAGCCGACGGTAGGTCGGTGCCGGATTTCGCCATCCAGCGGGGGGGAAATCACCGTCATCTCCCGAGAAAACATGCACTACACTTACGGGACTAATGACCAAAGCCGTTGACGCGCTCGGAAACACAAAAAAAGCAATCAACCTCAATGATGAATTTTCAGCAAGTACAGCCAAACTCGCTTCTCCTGCTGCAACAATACCAAGTACCAACACTCAACTTTCAACAATCAGTGCAGGTACCTCTATCACCATCGCTTTTTTCCTTGTAGGTTCTATTAAGCGAGACCCCTCTTATACGCAAGGTAAAACTGCAAACTTTTCTTGCATAAGCGAAACAGGCGTACTTCCATAGGTTGCCAGTGCATGGACAATGAACACAAAAACAGCAAATTGTCAGCCCTTGTAACTTCTTCAGCATCTGTAACAACTGCTGTAACAAGCAAAAAGCAACTCAAAAGTAATATCAATGCTATTCAATATAATGTTTTCACTCATTCGTGTTTTGTTATGCTCGGCGAAGGTGACGCGAAGATTGAAAATAAAGCGGACAAAATCATGAAGATTCCTCCCATTTATTTATATTTAAATCATAATGATTACATTAAATTAATTCAACATTGAAAAGAATTACAAATCAAATATTTCCTTATTAAACCTAATAAATAACTTCTCTTCAATATCACACTTTCGCACCTTCAGAAAATCATGTGAAACTGCGAACATTCAATTTCATACCTAACGTGAGAGACCCAGGTAAGAAAGCGCTCCCCATTGTCAGATCTTCCCGCTTGCTACAGTGATCAAGACAACAAGAGCTCGAACGCCTAGGTTACCAAGTTCTTAAAGTGTGCAGACTCATCAACAAATCAAGAAGACGAATGCAAGTTGTTGCCATAGACTTAGCAGCAAACCCCCATTGCAAAAGCATGTTTAATGAGGGTAAACGTATGTTCAGTATGATGCGTGTTCAATTAAGAACGAAATCCCATCCATTGGAACGATGTCAACGCTTGGGGCACTTTCAGGCGAACTGCAACAATACCCCTCGTTAAATTCCAAGAGCATCATCGCTTTTCTCGATGTCATAAACCTGCCCTTACGAGAGTTTTATTCTCCCTGGCAATCTCCCTCCATCCGCAATCCCCGATTTAAACAACCTCTTTACAAACATAGTCTCCCAAATAATGACCGCATTAATCCCAAAAATTCAAAATATTATAATGAACATGCCGACAAGAATCCACATTGGCTTTAAGTAATTGAAATAATTGAATATGTTAAACGTCAATGCAAAAGGTTTTAAATGACAGAAAAATTACTTTCGACCCTTTTATCAGTCCATCGTATTCATGATGCTTGCCTAACGGAAACATCCACCCAGTTCTATCACTTCATACCACAAATTCCACACCTAGTCAACTTTAGACTCCAGAAAACGCCTTCTTATAGTACCAGAATTAAAAATAGATATTCGTACCAGGAATTCCCAGTCAACGTTTCCGAAATAGATTGTTTTTAGAGGTGTCTGGCGAAGATTTTCTCACCCAAATTAGTTCGTAGTTTAATTTTAGGTAAATTAGAATGTAAGCCTTCACTACATATGTGAGTGTATTATGTATTCTGATCTATGTATGCTCTGTAAAAAAACAAAAAGTACCTGGTGAACGATTCAGAATTCCATAAATCAAAATTTATTAAATTGACTTAATATCTGATGGGTAGGCCTTATGTACCACATTCGCTTGACGGTGTTCCAATAACTTATGGTTCTAAAATCAACTTAAAGTCCCCGAAAGGCTTTCAGCCAAATTGGTAGTCAATAAATTTAAAAAATAAATAAAAAATGGGAATACTAGTGGACTTCAGAATTGCTTTATATTGTAAATGGTTTACTTTCTTGCTAAGGTTATTTTTAGTTTTCAATGCAATTGACATATTTACTGTTTTCATTTTAACTTTGACAGATGAAATGTGTTTTTTAAGACTGGCTAGTATCATTTCTTTATTATATTTTACTAATAGTTTAATAATGTTAATAAATGATAACTCTGGAGAGGATTTCACTTAATGACGAATTTGTATGTATTTCGCGAGAAATGTGTGTGTTATGATACCATTTTTACCGGTTTCCCACATACGAAATATTTTCTAGTCGAAGCGAGGTTTTTATAATCATTACATATTTCAAAATCAGAGTTTTCCATGGGGGTGGAAGCCGCCGAAATAAGAAATCATTTTTGACTTTTACAAATCGACGCCTTCCAGTCACCGTGGCTGCATACCTTTCTCGGTTAGAGAAATTGGTGGTGACTTTTTTTATTCCTTAAGTAGAATGAACGACCTCTCCTGGAAGAACTCCTTTTGCGTATTAGAAAATTGTTCAAAATGTTTTACATTCGTTGTACTCTGAAGCAGAAAGACTTCAAGCTCTTAGCTGAATCCACTTTGAAAAAGTAGTGACAAAAATAGCAGAACCTTTAAGCGCGAAAGTTCTCCAGCAAATGTATTAGAATCTGTTTCGCTCACAAAAGAGAAGCATTTCATTGTGACAGCAAACTTTAGAGTAAACTTATTAATTAGCGAGGCGCCTTCAAGTGAGTGTATAAACTTTCACTTAACATTTTCGTTCGACTGAGTCAAGTCGCATTAATTTTGTGGAAAACGCTGTTCAGCAGCCAGACGAGTCCTTTTGTTTCTCCACTCAGCGTGGCCTTGGTCATATTCTCACCGGCAGAGGGCTGGCAACGGAAGGGGGGGTCGGAGGCGGCATTATTAAAACAAACAAAGCACTTAACGCCCTCCTCGCGACTAACTTATTCGGTTTTAACCTTATTCTGATCCGCAATTAGTCGTCTCCGGAGGGGGGAGGGTGGGGCTGTGGGTGGGGTACGCGCCTGCGCCTCGCGACCGCCGCTGGCGGTTATCGATTGGCCAACCGTGGATTCTCCGCCCGCGAGAACATCAAACGATACGGGCGGACAGGTTGGAGACGGGATGCTGAGTAGGAGAGAGTTGGATTATTGGAGGGCGCGTAGACTTCGCGGGAGGAATCTGTGCGCACGGCTGGCATCACAGAGGAAGGAGACGGCTACACCGAATGCCGTCTCAAAAACATCGACTGACAGCCTCGGCACGATAAAATACATTTCATGTTTCGTGTGAGAAAGCTCGCAAGCCCAATGTAACAAATTATCAACGTAGCCAAACCAAACGTCTGGCCGACTACAATCCCTAGCTCGCATTAGGCTACTCGATGTTTTCTGAACAGCAATACTAAGACACCCAGATTGTTCTACTGCGCATGCGCAGTTTCTCCCTTCTCGAGTGCCTCGCTGGCGGTTTAACGTTCGTCGAGAGCATAGATACTTCGCGCGAACTCGACCAGGTGCTCGTGCGCCAGGCATCTTGGGCGGGTTCTCGGAAGAGCGAGAGGGAAGGGTTCTCGGAAGATCGGGGGGGGGGCTCCCGGAAGAGCTCGGCGATCTGTACTTTCAGCTGCACCTGCAGTTGCAATTCCTGCAGCTGCACCTTCAGCGGCTGACATGCGGTGCGGAACTCAGGAAAATGGATTCCACTTGCTACAAACGTTGAAGAGGTATAGCGTATCGGACATGTATCAATGTATTATCATGTTGTCTATGTAGAGTCAAAACATTCATGCAATGTTTCTGCTAAAATGTGGCATCTTTTGAAGTTCGTGCTTATTCAGCAGTTGGAAAGTCTAGATAAGTTCAAGTATAGATATACTCTTCTATATCTTGGAGTCAGAGTTTGGGTGAGAAGGGGAAAGCAAGACAAGTATCAATTCCGTCCATTAATATATCATGTGAAATAGTTTGAAAGTTCGTTTGACTATTATTATTATTTCTGTATTATTATTTTTATTTTCCATTTTACAATTTGGTCACAGTTTTATGTTTAAATAATGTGACTAGGTGGCGAAATGTAAAATGTAACCCAACCGTCATAGGAGCTCTTTAACTCCTAAAGGCTGTACAGCAATTTGCCTGTCTTTTAAGGTCAAGTAATTAGAGCAACTGGACGTACACAGGGAGATCCGTTTTCGATTCTCGGCTTGGGCAATCACTTCTTTAAACGTGAAAATAAGTTTTCTCCTGGAATCCTGCGAGTGTTTTACGCCTTTCGCTAGAGACAATCACTTGAGTGGAACTGTCGACGCCCGCGTGTAAGAGAGCTGATCTCTAGGCAGTAGCCTTCGCAGTGGTGCTGCCCTCCTTCCCGCAATGGGAACGAGATGTGGAGTTTTCGAGATTGGCGTTTTTGAGCATTGTTCAATGATTATTACCAGAAGAAGCAAGGAGATCTCTCAAAAAATATTCATTAAATAATTATATGATCACAAATATACCCTAACAATAATTATTCCATAGTTATACAGAAGTTCTCATATATATTTAACATTTTATTTTAATACAATTGTATACATTTTTCATAAAGGTAAAAATGTAATGAAGCTTGAAATTTGTAGTTGCTGGGCAAAAGTCGACATGTTCTTAGCTAAGAATACTTAAAAACTTTTATCTTCGGATGTAGGTTCACCCTATTATTTCGTTGTGAAGTAATTCAATAACTTTTCATGAATTAGCATAGACAATAGTTGGTTTATAAATAAATCACCGAGTCACAAAGCGACGAGAGTATTTATCTGAGAAATTCCAAAGCACAAATGGATTTTTCAACGCCTATTTCACGAATGAAATTTAAATTTAATAAGCTCGTTAATTAATACGCAGTATCACAGTTAATCTCTGATCTGTTTGCTAATTTTCAGAAAGTTAAATTATTTCGTGCATCGATCCTTATCCACTGTACGTATGTCCGCCTGCACCAGTCAAACAATAGAATGGCTGTATGTCGCGGATAGTTCATGTGTGCTTATAGATCAGCGAGGTGTAACAATTGCCACTTCCTAGGAATTGATAACCAATATTTGATGTAATTTTGCATCGGTAATTGGTCTCTGATTGGTTGATATTATTCGAATTCTTGCACGCTATCAGCTGAATTTCATGAATGGAATAGTTATGATAAATTCTCTCCTTTGATATAAAAATATTAGAGTCATTTTGTAATAAATGTATCATTTACTTCCATTATAAATATCCACTCGCAATTGGACAGAATAGATAATCATAAAACCCCATCATATATTAATTTGAAATGATACAAATTTGATACAATTTGTTTAATTAATGAACAATTACATTGGTTTTCAGCTTCTAATAACTCTAATGATGCTTTGTGGAACAAAACCGAGACTCACCTTGTAACAAAGTTAATAACGCATTATTCATTTAGGGGTGTTTTAGTACATATTTCACATATTTCACGAGGCATTCGGGTCTATGAGAATTTCTAACATTTTACGAAAGTAAAATTATTGACTTACTACGCCCCTTTTATAATTAAGAAACATGGGGTGTCTTTATATCATGTTAGCCTTAGAATCCAGAAAATTGACAATAAAAATACATTCACAATTATGTTTCGTTAGTTATGTATAGCACACTTCCATTAGCTAATAAGATTGTTGCAATTTCTTAAGCAAAATTTTAAAAAAATTAACACTATTCCCACCCGAACGCCTCCATTGTAATTAAGTAAATATTTATTAAGTGAATATTTAAGTGGTTAGGCGGAAGTGCAGATCTTACGGCCTGAGCCTCACCAATAATAAAGACATTATTATTATTATTATTATTATTATTATTATTATTATTATTATTATTATTATTATTATATTTGACCATTCTAGATAGATAGTATTCAGCAACCCCTTTAATCTTTTTTTAGAAATTGTCTTACAAACGCCCAACATTTTCCGCAAACTAAAGGATTTCGGCGTGTCCACATTCGCGTTGGTTCGTGTTCGAACGGCGCTGCCCATCTGTACACTCTGTGTCCTCCCTTTGCCCTCCGCCGTCCGCCTCCCTTTGCCGCCCGTCATCCTTCGCCCTCTCCTCGCCGGCGCCGGGGCGGCGGGCGGGCGGCGTGAAATCTTTGTGGCGAATATTTAATATGTGAGGCCGTGCCGGGTGGGGGAGGCGGTCGCGTATTGGAGGCGCCACGCGGGACGTCGCGCTGAGCGACAGGCAATATCGCGGAGGCGGCGCCCTTGGGGAACACCCGTCCGCGGACCGATGGGCTAGGCCGAGGGCGGGCGAAGGGGGGACGCGGGGCCCCGATGGCCATGCCCGGGGGCAGGCGATGATGATAACTGTAATAATCAAGAAGATCTTGGCTATCCGGGTGACGCCGCGTTGAGGGCTGAATTGCCGATGTTTCGATCATCGTTTTCGTCATCTTCTTCAGGGCTGGTCTGCGCCGGGGTGGATGATCGAAACGTCGGCAATTCAGCCCTCAACACGGCGTTACCCGGACAGCCAAGATATGCATGATACTAGCCGCGGAAGCCTACTACTTCATTTAACTATAATAATCGTCTCCTATGTTATTTCAGTAGTATACATACATTTTGCGACTCTCGCACACAACCAATCTTTATAAATGAGGTCTATAAAGAAAGAGAATTTCACGGAGACGTGACGAATTGCACTTTTATTTTAAAAATATGAAGGATTTGTTTAAAAACGCATCTTACAATTCATTTTTGTGCGTTCGCCTTACCGTCAGGTTGTGCGAAGAATCGGCATGTCCAAAATATTTGTTCGTGCTATTGTTCTTATATCATGCCCAAATATGTAAACTACACACGCATATATTGGGAACTTTCAGTTGTCAAATGACACCTTATATTTGCTGCTTTTGATTGATTGATTTTTTCATGTTTCCGGGCGCGTCAACGGCTATGGTCATTAGTCCCGTTAGTGTAGTGCATGTTTTTCCTCGGAAGATGGCGGTGATCTTCCCCCGCGGGATGGCGAGATCCGGCGCCGACCTACCGTCGGCTAGTGGGGTTTCCCCCTAAACAGGACTGTCCCACCAACGGGGCACCGCCCCAGCCTGGACTAGCTCTAAGCTCCCGACCGGTCTCCCGGAATATGTGGTAGTGTAGTGCATCTTAATGTAAGTGTGTGTCTAAGGGGAGAGGATAGAACAAGGAATGGGAAGAAAAGATCGCGCGCGGTCCGTGGCCCGTTTGTTAGGGTAGTGCTCCGGCATTCGCCTGGTGTTGTGGAGAAACCACGGAAAACTACCGATAAGAGCAGCCGGCCGCTAGAATTCTCCTCCAGACAGCGACCGAATTCGACCTAGCTGAAAAGCTAGTGTCGAAAATCCTGCTGCCGTCATGTCTCGAACCTAGGACCTTCCGGTCAGAGGTATGTTTGCTGCGGAGAAGGGATGTTTACATAACACGTTATAGAAGTTATATAGTTAATAATGAAGTGCAAATATTTGTTTTTTGGGTCGATTGTTCGACTTTGCCGGCTAGCTAACGGCTGTTCCCCATGCCAGGGCAATTTTTGTACCCACGCTAGGAGGGTAAGGAAGTCAAGTTGCGGACATGTATTCTCTTCACCGTAACTTGCAAACTACGCCAGCCTGAGCTTTTCTTCTTCACGCAGCTATAGACACTGAGACGATTTTAATACTCGGAGAGAGACCTGGGCAAATGTACACCTTTAGAGTACTGAAAGGGTACATTTTGGACTCATTTCGTTCGATCATTATATTGTCATTAAATCGATTGTAATATTTTATCTTCATTATTGATGTATTATTTTTTTATTAGGTTAATGATTAGTTAAATGACTGCGTTTAAACTTACATTTATTAAAAACTGTACAACAGTGTGCACAAACCATAAAACACTTGCTGTTTAATTCTTTTGGTACTGGTAGATAGCCATTTATTTGGAACACTTGCTGCTCACACAATTTTTACTCACACAACATTTATTATTTCACTGTAATCACTGCTGAAAATAAGAATCTTGCAAAAATAATCAACGGAACACAGCATTTTATAATAATGTATTCAATCAGCAAATTCAAAGCCACGCTAATCACCTCCAAACAATGTAACAGCGATATATATGCGATATATTGGAAAACAACGCATGTACATGTGATTGCGTATTAATTTAATCTGCCCTCTTTACGATTTGTGCAGAAAATGGGAGAATGATTAACTGCCACATGTGACACGGAGTACTACAGCTACATGTTGGATCCCATAGCAGGAAAAATTTATTTCCAGAAAAAATAATTATTTTATTGTTTCTACTGAGCACAAACTGTCTTGCTGATAGTAACATTAACTGAAATAAATAATAAAGGCATGTCCTGGGGTACAAAATGTATCCCCTTTGGTCTCCTAGGTTTAGATAGATAGATATTTATTATTTCTACAGGAAGGTATATACAACCTGGTGGCAGAACACTACAATTTACATATCACAAATAGGAATATTAATTTTAAATTACTTAACAATGTAACTTTAAATTATTTAAAGACATAATAATAATAATAATAATAATAATTATTATTATTATTATTATTATTATTATTATTATTATTATTATTATTATAGCATTAATAACATTTTATGGCTGACCTGCACAGTTATTTTAAATTATTAAATACAAGACTACACTTCACTTCACTTCACTTCACTTTCACTTCAATTCACTTCACAACATTTGAAATTCACTTTTTCTACTTATATACTGCACTACACTGCACAACACGTCACCATACATCATCCATACACCATCAATACAATACTACTTTGAATATAATTATATATTTAATACAGGAACGCATTTAATAGTAATTAATACAATAAAGGACACAATAAATTTTTAAAGGAATGTCACAATTCTATTTTTGTCTCAACCGGGATTCGAGCCCGGGATCACTTCAAGGGAAGCTACTACGCTGCCATGACATTACCCTAGGGATATAATAATAATAATAATAATAATAATAATAATAATAATAATAATAATAATAATAATAATAATAATAATGTTGAGATAAGTGGAAAACTGGATGGAAGAAGCGATCATGTAGGATCAATCTTCAAAGATACCAGAAATTAATGTTTTGTATTGATCATTTATTGTTGGCGACGTTTCGTACACTATGTGTGCACCTTATCAAGAGGTAATCCAGTTGAAGTCCTAAAAATTTTGTACATAATAACATAATTAAAAATTCAGTTCACCATTTGCGACGTCTACATTGAGAGCTTGTATAAAACATGTGCTGGTGGCGACAATCGGTGCACGACAGGTCAGTGGACGACTGACCTTTAGGTCCGCACCGGATCTCACCAACCATCGGGGGGAAACCACCGACGCCTCCGGTGACAAAACCTGCACCACATTTACTCGATCAATGACCTTAGCCGATGACGCGCTCGGAAAGACCACACAATCAATACGCACCTTGCCGAACGCTCTCCTCGCCCTCGAGATCCACGACGGCCCAAACACCCCCGTCACCGCCTGACAGGCGCAGACCTTCCTGACAGCGCGGAATCACAGGAATGATATATTCTTGTTTTCCGGAAAGTTCGCGCCTTTCCTTCTCCAAGATGTTTAACAATACATCATTTGCAGAGAGCTCCTGAGCGAGACGCGTGATGGATAAGGCGAGGCAGCGAGGCGCGCGCCATCAGCGCCCGCTGGATTCCTCGCAGCGACAATGATGCATCTTCGTCTTCGTCTTGGTTGTCGTCTCTCAGGGAGAAATGTACCTTTCTCCCACGGGTGTTTTCTCACAAATAAACCACATTTTAGGAGTTAAGATTATTGCATATAAATTGCTGAAATGGTGTGGTGAAACTATAAACACATTTCTCCAATAGTTTACCCATAAAAATAATTATTCTTGTAAAATGTATATCAATGAGTTATACAGGGCCGTTCAAAGTGTAGTAATTTTTAATGGTGAAAAATAATAGCAGATCTGTTTATTTATTTTAAAACATGGCGCTGACAGAACGAATTGACCAGGACCAGTATACAGGACTTTCACTTACTTCCTGTATAAAATCATTGGAATGAAAATTTTTGAAACTGCTTAAGACAATGTAGTAAAGGGTTTTTGAAAAAGATCGAAATAGACGAGAGGCATTTAAAATCTCTAGATAACCGATGGTAACATGAATAGGTTGACTTTTTTAAGATTCTATTGCGATTAATAATATGTCCAGTAGTTGAGTATTACAATGTCCAATACGTATACAGTAAGGTAAATTCACAAGAATATAGAACAAGACAAAATTTTCAAAACAAGTAATAAGTGTCTAGGTCAACCGGAAAATGTGTGACTAGGGAACGAAATGGAGAAACCCGGAAGTTATTCCGGTGTGTAAATGTTCGTTTGGAGGAGACGACTGGCGGATAGCGCCGAATACATCAACGGTTCTTCTTCTCCTTTGCCTCTCGGTCCATCTTTGAACTCTTATGATCCGAGAAATACATCTCAATCTACCTTTGTCCTACGTTTTATAATTCTTATGTAAAACATGTAGACTAAATTTTTTTTTAAATGTACGACATAAAAATCCGTGGGCCCGGCCAATGCAAAATTTCCAACGCATTTTACAAGAAAATAAAAATACACATTATCTTGACTCACTTCTCTCAGCAAATAAAGTTTTACCTCAACTACATACTAGGTGTTTCTACTTAATTAAAAACACTCTTTCCACAAATGTTCCATTTATCCAAATTGTTTAACTGACAAAAAATGCCCATCCCCCGCCTTCGGCCGTTGTTTCGGTCTTAAGCCGCCATCCTGATTGAGGTTTTTTCTGGGTTTACTCAATCGCTTAAGGTGTATGCCGGGATGGTCCCTAGTATTGCATCCCAGACGTAAATGTAAAATACCCCCCCTTTTTTTGTTTATTGTTCACAGATGAAGCTTATCGGGTAATGACAACTGACATTTCGGGCGAATTTTGAATTATTCATTCTAAGTGGAATAAGTTTCTCTTTTCATTTCATTTTTTAAGAATGTTCCTTACATCGTGTCTTTCCAATTTGCAAAATTCCAAGAATAAACAAAAAATGACAATAAATTCATTTGGTTCATACTGATAAATTAATGTAGATGGTAGTCACAAATTGATTTTTTTCCTTTGCGACATGAAAAGTCAGTTAATATTAAATACATCCGAACGCCTCAATTGTAATTTTTAAAATTGTAAATTAATTAAAGTGGTTAGGCAGAAGAGCAGGCCTTAAGGCCTGAGCCTCACCACAAATAAAGACAATTCTATTATTATTATTATTATTATTATTATTATTATTATTATTATTATTATTATTATTATTATTATCCCCGGGCAGTGATCAATATCCACATCGTTCTCCTGGACGTTTAAGTTCACGACTGGATGACAGCGTAACAGCTGATGCTCTGTCGAAGCACACTATGAATAAATCGGCGTGCAGTTTGTGCACGGTTCAATCGGGGAGTTGCCGTCCGTTGGCGAAGGCGGCCTGAGCTGCGCCGCGGCGGGAGGTCCGGCGACGTTGAGTGCCTGGGGACTCGTCCGCAGTGCGGCGGCGCCCGCAGCGCCGTCACGCGACCTCCTTCTCCCCCCCTCCCCCTCCCCCACCCCCACCCCCTCCACGGGGCGCGGTCATTACGACGCGCCGCGCCGCGCCGCGCCCGCCGGCCGACCCGCCCGCCCGCCCGCCCGCCCGCCCGCCCGCTGCCCGCCCGCTCCGCCCGCCAGCTTCGCTGTCGCCACCCGCCCGCCCAAGCCCGCCCGCCCGCCCGCCTGCGGAGCGGTTATGAGTGTGGACCCGCTGGAAGCTGTAAAACTGGGGAGCCGTTCGGCGGCTTGCGCAGCGGCGGATGGGCGAGCGGGCGTCACACAAGAGCGCCGGCGGCGGCGCCTCCGCCTGCATGGCCGAGGCCCAAAGCGGCGACATTCGACCTCAATTACTGCGCGACATGTGCATATATGTATGTTCAAGTGAGATGGAGATGTGTCTATGGTTATCACGTGGTACAATTGTAGCCAATTAAATATTATCATTTGGTTCTTTTGTACTGTGGTCATCACCGTAGTATTCTTATTTATAATTTTTATTAGGATTTTCTTAATTTTTTAGAGCAGATATTCTTCTCTGGATGTGTACTTCCAAAGCACTAGATACGCATGCAAGGATGTAATCGGTACGTTTCAAGGAAAAGTAAAAGACTTTGGAAAAGTGTCACGTGATAAATATTGTGTGGGTGGATTCAGAATTTCATTACGCAACAAATATTATGATAAAAATTAAAAGTGAAAGACATAGTATATAGGCCTATACTAACTCGAAATTAAAAACGATTTGGAATTCTTCACCAACTCTTTCAAACTTCTAGTAAACGCATCTACGTACGTGGCAAATTAATTTATGAACATATCTAAACACTTCTTACAATTCCTATGTTCTCATTATTTTTAACTTTTAGCTACCCACTACAGTTTGACACTATGGACTAGAAATGTTTATCTGTGGAATACGTAATTACTATTTGAATAGCTTAACATTTGGTATTCACAATAGAAATAGGAGACTCGTCATTCGCAATGCTACGATGTTTGACATTCATCTACGAATATTCAGCATTATATAGCGCGCATGAAAACAGTACAAACGCATTGTCATCTTAAGAATCTCACGGATTGCATTCACTCATAATTTATAATGATATTTTCCTCCCAACAATTTGTCTTTAGAAAATTATTTCTGATGCTGTGTTGTTGGCTGTAGAATAAAAAGCGTCTCCGCCCTTCATTAAAAACATCGCGTCTTGATAACGACGTCGGTGCTTGGGGCGCGGCAGATTTCTTGAGAAGCCCCCGACGCAGCGGGGGTTTGGGGAGGGGGAGGGGCGGGGCGGGGCTAAACCGCAGTTTTGTCTCTGAAAGGGGACAAAGCGAGCGAAGCTGCCCCTCTAAAGGCCCTCACAATAGGAGAGGAATTGGCTACGTCGCCCATAGACATGCAAATCAATCGGCAACCCCGCGCCCGCCCCCCTCCCGCCACGCCCATCTCTCGCCGGACAGTGCTTCCAACTGAAGCCTAAACTGACGAAAATGCAGTAGCGACGTAGGAGCACTGTTTTTCGTTCTCTTCGATCCCCGAGTCTAAATTCATAAATTGAAAATAAATTGCATATAATTAAATTATGTTTTCAAGACATCATAATAAAATAAAAGTAAATATTTGAAGACATCAAAATTAAGAATACAGAAAATTTAAGTAATATTGTTTATCGATATTTTATTGTTACTCTTTATTTCAAAATTTTAATAAAGGTGGATTGCAATATATAAAAATCAATTTTTAAAATGACGTGTCCTGTAAGAATAGACAGAAGGAAATGCAATGGAAAATAATGAAATTATCTAAAAGTTATTTTTCTTTTATACGAAAATATTAATTATTAAAATTTTAAAAAAACTATTAATTCTTTCATCTTCTATAAAATTTATATTTTACATATTCTTAACTTTCATTACCTGAGCAGGTATTTGTTGAGAATGCAAATCTATCCCTTGCGTGGTCTTTCGAAGATTTTTTTTTCTTGTGGGCCGTTTTGCTTTGGGAGCTGCTCGGCTCTTCAATATTTGGTGCATTTTGAGACTGTGTTGGGCGTAATTTCATTCGTGGAATATTCCTATTAATTACCCCACGTGGCTTGGAAATTCTCAGAAAAAAACCCTCCTCGTTTCCCCAGTCAGGGATTTATCGATAATTTCCAAAACACTCGTGGTATTTCCTATGATAATGTTTTGTTTCCGTGAACTATTCAGTACATGAGAATAAGAACTATTTACTTCGAATTGATTGATTGATTTTTTCGTGTTTCCGGGCGCGTCAACTACTTTGGTCATTAGTTCCGCTAGTGTAGTGCATGTCTTTTTCTCGGGAGATGGCGGTGATCTTCCCCCGCTGGATGGCGAGATCCGGCGCCGACCTACCGTCGGCTAGTGGGGTTTCCCCCTAACCAGGACTCTCCCACCAACGGGGCACCGCCCCAGTCGGGACAAGTTCTAAGCTCCCGACCGGTCTCCTGGAATATGTGGTAGTGTAGTGCATGTTAGTGTAAGTGTGTGTGTAAGGGGAGAGGATAGGACAAGGAAGAGGAAGGACAGATCGCGCGCGGTCCGTGGCCCGTTTAGTAGGGTACTGCTCCGGCATTCGCCTGGTGTTGATCGGAGAAACCACGAAAAACTACCGATCAGAGCAGCCGGCCGCTAGAATTCTCCTCCAGACAGCAACTGAATTCGACCTAGGTGTAAAAGCTAGTGTCGAAAATCCTGCCGCCGTGAGGACTCGAACCTAGGACCTCCCGGTTAGAGGCGCTGCAGTGACATCAGTTGATGCACTGAGCTACCGCTACCGGTACTTCGAATTGAAATTCTTTTCATTTTGGTCATTAAATTTGTGGTCTACATATTTGCATTACGAACCACTGTGAGTGCCTCCATCCGCCAGAGGCCATCAAGTGGCCCGCGCGAGACGTCCTTCTGTGGAGCAGTTGTTCCTGCTCCTCGAAACGAGTGAGGAGAAGCTTCTGCTCTGCAGATTGTTCCTTTCAATGAAGACGTTTTCAATGGAAACACGTCTTCCTCATCTGCCATCAGGCATTTAATGCATTTCAGTTTTAGAACAATTTAATTATTACAATGTCGCTTCCTATCACCATTGATGTGAATATTTTTCTTGTTTTTTTTTTAATATTTTAATTCACCATTATATACAACTGCATGAAATGTCTCAGTGACTGAATGTTGTGTGAGTCCAAGTACAATTAAATGATACGTGAATTTTCTAAGTGATTGTGAAATGATGAACGTAAAATTTAGAAATATTATAACGTCAATATGGTGGGTTTTAGTCCGATTAAACAGAGTGGCACTTCAAGATCACGAGATGAACGAAGAAGGAGTCAGTTATCCAATCGGGAGCTTCATTACGAAATAAAATTTTGGTATTGGAGCTCCCGGTTGGATGACAATGTTTCGCTCAACTTCCAGCTCGTGCAGTGGAAGTGCCACTCTCTTTAAATCGAAGTATATGATTTGTCTTTCACATAGGAGGTAAAAACAATGTCTCTATCTAGATTCGAACTCACAACCTAGGAAATAGCGTCACAGCTACTCACGTTATCTCGGTTGGCATGTGTCATGAAGGATAAGCATATTCCATAAATTTAGTAAGCAGTTGGTAAAAATATAATTATTTACATCCATTTTCTGTGAGTTATATAAGTAGTACAGAATTTGTGAACGCTATAGTAGGTTTCAGAGCACGCTAGTAAAACTGTTTAGAGCAGCTAATGTTTTATTATTCGATTCACGACTTGTTCCAAAAAAATTATAGTTCAAGAGCTAAAATAGTGTTTTTTTCACTTAAACTGTCTCAATAAAATCGGTTGAAAGGAAATACAATTTAGCGCTTATCCAAAATTGATAAAGTGTAGTATGTTTTATATTAGACTCGTAATCGCTGTATTAATATTATATTACATTATATTTGTTGTATTATAATATGGTAATTTTTTTATGGAAAGACAGGATTCAACTTGTATTGTTCACCTGCCTTTACATTCCATCCTACCTTTAACATGTCCTCCATAGCTCCTAACGCATTATGGACAGTCAAGTTCTGTATTGGTGAAATAATGTTGTATTGATAGTTATGTGAATATTTTTGTAGTGCCGGAAAGTGGCACAGCAAGCGGTCCAAGCAGTGCGTAGCTAGAGACGTTAGATACAGAGAGTAGTGCGTTCTTTCTCGCCGCCGCTTTGTCCTTTTTGTAGCCAGCTGTCAGAAGAGTTCGAATTGTGCGACATTCAATGTTGTGATCCGCCTATATTAATGGGAAGAGCCAATATTAACATCCTTGAAAATCTTCATATTATCCTTGAAAGTCTTCAAGTTATCGTTTCACTTCAACTCCTGAACACTGCCTGACAGGCTCTTGGGTGAGAGAGTATTAAATTGCTTGTGTCTGTATCTCGGGACTGAGGGCATTTAGCACCAAGAGATACAGAGATTTACGCGTTCATTTTGGGGCGCCGTTGCCGCCATTTTATAACAAATTGTCAGAGAATTTGTAACTGACATGTGACGGGAACTAACAGTTTACACAGAGCCAATGTCAATATATAGCCAATCGACAAATCCCTCAAGTGTCATAATTTGTCGTCAACTCCTGTGTGCTGCCTGTCAGGCTATTGGGTGGGGGAACATTAAGGGTCGTATTTATGAAGCTCTGCTAGCAGAGCTCTTAGGGGCCTGCCATCTGGGGGTTTGCTAGGAGGACAAGGGGCGACTGGAAATGGCTGGGGGCCGTTCATAAATCGTAAAACCGAACACTCGCAGCCTCCTAGGCCTGGTAGGCCCCTGTCTGAGGTTTATAAATACGGCCCTAAGTGACGTACCCCTACCCTCTGGACCGGTAGCAGTAGCTCAGTGCATCAATTGATGTCACTGCAGCGCCTCTAGCCGGGAGGTCCTAGGTTCGAGTCCTGACGGCGGCAGGATTTTCGACACTAGCTCTTCAGCTAGGTCGAATTCAGTCGCTGTCTGGAGGAGAATTCTAGCGGCCGGCTGCTCTGATCGGTAGCTTTCCGTGGTTTCTCCGATCAACACCAGGCGAATGCCGGAGCAGTACCCTACCAAACGGGCCACGGACCGCGCGCGATCCGTCCTTCCTCTTCCTTGTCCTATCCTCTCCTCTTACACACACACTTACACTAACATGCACTACACTACCACATATTCCGGGAGACCGGTCGGCAGCTTAGAGCTTGTCCCGGCTGGGGCGGTGCCCGGCTGGTGGGAGAGTCCAGGTTAGGGGGAAGCCCCAATAGCCGACGGTAGGTCGGCGCCGGATCTCGTCATCCAGCGGGGGAATATCACCGCCATCTCCCGAGAAAAACATGCACTATACTAACGGGACTAATGACCGAAGTAGTTGACGCGCCCGGAAACACGAAAAAATCAATCAATCAATCAAACCTACCCTCCGTATGAAGGGTTGGCGCTAGGGCCTGTTGCTGGTGGGGAGGAGGCGCGAGCGGCCGCGAGGGATTTCGTTGGCCGGCGATCAGCCTCCCGCGCGTGCGACGCGCCGCCGCAGACACACAGAAGAGCGATGGCTCCGCAACTTCAGCTCTTCACCCACGCTCCGACCTTCGCCCCGCCCTCGCTTCTTCCATTTCACCGCCTCGTCCTCGCCCACCGCACTCGCACTCCACTCCGTCCCCGCCTCGCTCCCGTTTCCCATCATGTTCCCCGCATCGCCCCCGCTCCGCTCTCGCTCCGCCCCCCGCTTCGCCCCCCGCTCCGCCTCCCGCTCCGCCTCCCGCTCGGCCCCCCGCTCCGCCCCCGCTCCGCCTCCCGCTCGGGCCCCCGCTCCGGCCCCCGCTCCGCCCCCCTCCGGCTCCCGCTCCGGCCCCGCTCCGACCCCATCGGCCCCGCTCCGGCCCCGCCGGCCCCGCTCGGCCCCGCTCCGGCCCCGCTCTCCGGTCCCCGCTCGGCCCCCGCTCCGGCCCCCGCTCCGGCCCCCGCTCCGGCCCCGCTCCGGCCCCGCTCCGGCCCCGCTCCGGCCCCGCTCCGGCCCCGCTCCGGCCCCGCTCCGGCCCCGCTCCGGCCCCGCTCCGGCCCCGCTCCGGCCCCGCTCCGGCCCCGCTCCGGCCCCGCTCCGGCCCCGCTCCGGCCCCGCTCCGGCCCCGCTCCGGCCCCGCTTCGGCCCCGCTCCGGCCCCGCTCCGGCCCCGCTCCGGCCCCGCTCCGGCCCCGCTCCGGCCCCGCTCCGGCCCCGCTCCGGCCCCGCTCCGGCCCCGCTCCGGCCCCGCTCCGGCCCCGCTCCGGCCCCGCTCCGGCCCCGCTCCGGCCCCGCTCCGCCCCGCTCCGGCCCCGCTCCGGCCCCGCTCCGGCCCCGCTCCGGCCCCGCTCCGGCCCCGCTCCGGCCCCGCTCCGGCCCCGCTCCGGCCCCGCTCCGGCCCCGCTCCGGCCCCGCTCTGGTCCCGCTCCGTTCCCGCTCCGGTCCTGATGAAATCCCGCTCCAGTCTCGATCCGGTTCCGCTTAGGCCCAGCTCGAGTTCTACTCCTGCTCGCTCCAACTCGCTCCGTTCCGTTCCGCTCCGATCCTGCTCCGGTCCTGCTCGAGTTCCGCTCCGGCCCCGCTCCCCTCACCCTCGCTGCACTTTCTCCGCCCATGCTCATTCCCGGTCCGCCTCTACTTCGCCCTGCCCTCTCCATGCCCGCTCTACCTTTGGCACGACATTAGGTGCTATGAAAAAAGTAAGCAATCAATCTTAATTTCGTATGAGTAAAGTGGATGAGGAAATTCTCAGTCGCTGAGCATCTGCTCCGTCTCTGAGCCTACTATCAACTCATGAAGAAATGTTCAGTATTGGTATGAATAAAGTTTATTTATTTATTTATTTAGTCAAAAAGTTAAGCGTTTACTCTCTAAGTTAAGCGTTTGCTCTCTAGAATGGGCACTTGCTCCAAAATTACAGAGTGACTTTAGTAGCAGACTCATGGAGTTTGAAAAGCAAGTTTAAAACGCCTGAGTTTTTATCGTTTTCTCACACCCAGATGCAAAATTCGTTGGCAAAAATACCTTCAAATTGAACTATGTTTCCCCGTCTCTGCAATTGTTTTTAGCCTGATACACGCAATAGATTCTGAGAAAAAAAATAAAACATGCAAAACACGTTTCACGTTGTATCTCTGCAACAGATTGCCCTAGGAGGCTGATTTTCGGTGAATCTACGTCATTTTGTACTTATTTCAAAATGAGCATCGCGATTATTGATTTGGTTTGGGGCACTTTTCACCGTTTTATTCGGCTATACCCTTTCCTCGCAACCTGTCACTGCTGGGACACGTTACCACCTTTGACGCACTTAATGTAAAAATGGAGGAAATGTATAGCAACTGCAGTCAGGTGCAGCAGAAAAACATCCGTGCAGGTACTTGCAAAAGATGCATAAACTGCACTTGTAACGTTCAATGACTTTAAAATACAACTGAGTTTATCGAGGCCGCTCTCAAGAGAGCAACTTAATCCAAATAGACGTTGTTTGCTTTACAGAACATTAGTAACTTGCAATGAACATTCCTCTTTCCAAATTCCACCCTTTATCTTGCAGGCTTTTATTGTGTGGAAAGGGAATCAACTTAGGCTCCCAGATTTGGAGGTTCTTGTATTTACTTCGAAAATGATATTGGTTTCATTGACTTGACGAAATTAAATGTGTACTTATTTGAAATTTTTATTATTTGAAAATATCTATCATGCATTTTCCTACGATCAAAATACGACCACATACTTTGCATCTACAGGGCTCCAACAAAACGAGCTATAGATCATACCACGATCTTAGAAAATCTGGATATAACTCTTATCTTTTGAGTTGAGCTTAACGCCAGTTCTCTATGATATTTGAAGGTTGAGTCAGATTTAATTGTATTATCCGTATCCACCGTTCGCTCCTAATATTTTGGAGCATGTCGCCACAGAGGTCTTTACAGCGGAGCTCGAGTTTTACTTCATGCCTCCAATCACAAGAAAGAGTGGCAAAACCAGCTGCACAAACGCGAAACACCAGCGCTTTTCAAAGACGAGTGTGCCGCTTGTGCCGAAACCGCCAACGCGCAGTGAGTACAGAGCGAGGTTCATATTCGTGGCCTTTCATTTCCGCGGAGCTAAGCCAAAGGCGTTCACACGATTACCTGCGAGCGACTCAACTGCCTGCGAGGAAGGATATTTTCAAAATATTGTTAAAAAATTCTTTAGCTTCAGCTTAAAATTGTAATATTTGAGATTACTACTTTAATATACACATTTTGTGAAGAATTGTATATACTTTAATTTTGTATATGATGGTAGTTTTGACAAAGCTCACAGTTTTCAGATAGAAGCGAAAAAATTAAAAAAGCGAAGTTTTTAGATTTTTTACAAAACCTTCCGGAATTTGTTTCTGAATCGGGCTCTTTAGAACACCAGCTAAGTGGACTAAGTTCCCGGATTGGTCGATTAATTTCCATTTTATCCAACATGAATGAATAAAGATTGAATTAGGAACAGACGAAGAATAGAAGATATGTAATAAACAAGGATCAGATGGCTGGTGAGAAGTTTCTAAGACAGAAATGAGGTGTGAGTTTTGGGTTCCACTGTGACAGTCCTTTATTAGTTCTCTTTAACTCATACATTTTGTATACAAGATGAGTCATTTCAGGTTGCCGAATAAAATTTTTTTTTCTTCGGTTACAGGAGTAAACGAAGGAAAATGCAAATTTGTGAATTGTCCGAATTGAGGAGCCAATTACGACAGATCTGAACTGTGCGCAGTGCAGCGATCACGCCCGTTTTAGTCCATTAAAAACAGTATCTCGCCAGTCGACTGTCAGAATTGCTGTGCACTCACTGTTCACAAATGGTCTTCCAAGTCTACTACAGCGCATTGAGTCTTGGAAATGCGCATAACGTTGTGGTGATAGGTAGGTTGAAGAAATTGAAAAATTACAACAAAAAAAACTTTCTAAGGGAATTTATACTTTTGAGACCAAAACTGTAAAGGTGTTATCTATTACTAATATTATGAGAAACATACTTGTGTTTTTACCGCTTGAAATGACTCACTTGTATAGAGAATTAATATACCAGTAAGTAAAAATTAGTTCAACATTGTCCTTCCATACATGTTTCAGCCCAGGCATAGTGCCGAGAGTAACTCTGAGAGAAGATGGAATTAGTGCTTCTTCGAGCCGCATTGGTAGCTCCGACAAGAAAGACAATATAAAACAGATTGGATCTGCAGGCCAAGGCAGTGGCGTCTTGAAAAAAGACTCCAGTCACGTTGGTAGCGCCGTGAACAAAAACATTCCAGGTGGATCTGGAGGGCAAGGAAATGACGTTCTGCAAAAAGGGTTTTCTAGTAATGTTGGGGATGCTGTGAAGAAGGTCTCCTCGCATACCGACAACTTAACAGGGCTAACCGCTTCAGGCAAGCATGATATCACCAAGAAGACACACGCTTTACGCTTTGGTGCGACTGCAATGAACAAAGACGCTCCAGACGACAGTTTTGGCGGCAGTGCTTTGCTGCAGAGACAAGACTCGCTGACATTCAGCGTGTCGTCAGAGTCAGTGTCTCCAGAACTCCAGTTGGAGATTACTCACGCTCAGGAGGTGAGGCCATGGGAGAGATATCGATATCCGTATGTGTGTAGAGGGAGTTACCGGCTCTTGAAGTTTAGAGTCCCTAAATACAGAGGGTAGTTCAACCGCCGTGGGGTAATGACTTTTTTACAACCTCAATTCCCTTTATCATAATTTAATGAAATTTCGTTAAACATTAGATAAAATCTTACTTTCAAGGTGATTTGATCTCACGCACAAAATTATTTTAAACATTTTAATGATCACTTTTTTGCCTTTTTTAAAAGTCACTGTAAGCAGATATAAAGTTGAACACAAACTTTAGAGTCACATATACATTACATATGGTCATCAAACACATAAAGAAGTCAATTATTCACGATAATGACACTGGACAGAAGGAATCTCAGTGGGAGGTTGTCCTTTATGCGACAGGATTTGTGCAATTCTTGCATAACTTTGATCGCACGCTCACAGTTCTAGTTGCTTCGGGGAATGTTGATTGTAAATTCACCTGATTTCCCGTGGGTTTTCAAGCATTCGAGACCTGTTGGATAGTCCTTTAGAACTGCACATAGTTCATCAAAATTTTCAACACGGAACAATTGACTGATGAACCAATGGTCAGCCCAGGAGTTGGAAATAAATGAAAAAAATTTTACGCAGCGCGTTGCGAGTTTCTGGCGTCAGAATAAATCAGGCAAGAAGGGCTAGAATGGCGCGAGAATTTGTGTGCATTTTGGATCAGTTGAAACTTTAAGAAGGGGATCTCATTCGTGTTAGTCATGACACGATGAGAGTTGGCAGAGAAACTTCATATCATCCTTCCAGCCGCCCGGTTCCTTATTATTTCCTTAATTATATTAGAATACAAAACTTAAAAATGGTTTGCTCGTGACCTTTTCCAATATTTCAATGGAATAAAGCTCATTTTAGTCATTAATAGGCAAAAGTTCATCCATTTGTGCTACCGGAAACAATTTTTGAGAACAACAATGAACAAGTCATTACCCCAGTATTCAACTGCTACCATTTAATATCCATTTACCCGATAGACCCGTCAGGCAGAATTCAGGAGTTGAAGAGGTATTATAACAACTGAAGGGATTGCGGAAATTTTCAAAGATATTCATATTGATTTAGTGTAGTTCTCTTGACACCTGGCTATAAAATGGAAGAACCAGCGGCGCAATGGATTGTGTTCCACCCCGATCTAGGAACTCCATTCCAATCTTTTAAGTATCTGATGGCGGCGGATACATGAAGGTGAAGGAGGTAAACACGATAAACCAGTTTATTAAATTCACGCAACACGCCTAGTAGTGATCGGTGAAACCACGGAAAACTACCGTTCAGAGCACGCGTCCGCTAGAATTCTCCTGCAGACAACGACTTAACTCACCCAATACCTTCTATTACTGTTTGTGATTTATTTTATTCTTTACTATTTCCTTTTTTCTTCATTTAATGTTTTTAGCTAATAATAGGTCACTTTATGATTAAACTATGTTTTGCCTATTTAAATAATGTATACATTTACTTAGCAAATAAGTTTTTGTGCAACACAACCTAGGTATTCATTTCACGTATCCGCTAAATTCGTATCGGTCCTAATCTTGGTGAAACGAGAGGCCTAGAAGTGATGCCGTCACGGACGCAGCTGTTAAGCCTGTAGTACTAGCGGAACCCGACAGACGTTGTTCTCCCCTTCATCTCCCTTTCTCCTTCCCTCTTTTTCCTTCCCTCTTTCGCCTTCCCTCTTTTTCCTTCCCTCTTTCTCCTTCCCTCTTTCTCCTTCCCTCTTTCGCCTTCCCTCTTTTTCCTACCCTCTTTCTCCTTCCCTCTCCGATTCTCTCTTTCTGTCTGTCTCCCCGAGTGTTTCCCACCGTCTCTTTCGCTCTCACCTTCTCTTTCGCTTTCATCGTCTCTCTCTCTCTCTTAGTCTCTGTGTCCCGGACACATTCTGTTTGACTCTGCCTCTCTCTCTCTGTTTGTCTCTGTCTCTGCCTCTCTCTCATTCACATTTTGTTGTAGATTCTGCACGTCTCTAAGCAGATGGGGTAATATCCAAATGTACCGGACCATTAAAAATTTAATAGAAAGTTCAAGAAGATTACGGTGTGAAAATGTCTTGTGTATTACGGTGCGAGAAACGTTTCTTTGAGGCCTTCGGCCTCAATATTTAAAACTTTAATGCCATAGAACGCTTCGTTTAAGAGTTATTTAATGATATAGATTCATAAATGCTATCAAGTGTTGCGGGCTGCATTTTAGATGAATATTGTTTTGTTCTACAGCGTCATCTAGTGAAGTTACAACAAAATTAACAGCACATAAACCTTCTGGGTGAAAAAACACGAAGATCTGCCAACTTTCATGGTGATCGGTCACACAGTGTCGGAGTTAACCGCTCTTATATATTCCAACATCCACCTTTATATCTTTGAGTCCGGTGAATAAGCTGATAAGTCATAAACACTTAAGGGAGCAAAAAAAAACTTTTAACTAAATTAAATCAGGAATTAATGACATTCAAACGAAGATCATATTCAAACGAAACTATTTGTGTGTTGGCTTTGTTTGAATATCATTAATCCACAGTATTAGTTTGAAGTTGTTTTTTACTCCCTTGTAAAGTGAAGATTTTTGACTTAGCAGCTTCTTCGCCGGGGCCAGAGATGTGTTAGACTGACCGCCCGCGGGGTGCGTGACGCGGGGTGCGCAGGCGGGGGGGCTGGTGGCGGCGGCGCGGGCGGCGCGCGCGGAGGAGGTGCGGGCGCTGCTGCGCGCGGGGGTGGAGGCGAACGCGCGCGAGGAGAACGGCTCCGTGGCGCTGGTGGAGGCGGCGGCCAGCGGCTCCGCCTCCGTCGTCGACATGCTGCTCAAAGCGGGCGCCGATGTCGACACGAGGTAACACAACACCTATTCCAGCAGAGCACGTAGACCTCCATTTATGAAGAGAGTAATTGGGAAACAAAACGATTATGTCCAACCTATCTATCTCTCTGTATAAAGAGAGAGAGAGGGGGAGGGGGAGGGAGAGGGAGGGAGAGGGAGGGAGAGGGAGGAAGGGAGAGGGAGGAAGAGAGAGGGAGGGAGGAAGAGGGAGGGAGAGGGAGGGAGAGGGAGGGGAGGGGAGAGGGAGGGAGAGAGGGAGGGAGAGGGAGGGAGAGGGAGGGAGAGGGAGGGAGAGGGAGGGAGAGGGAGGGAGAGGAGAGGGAGGGAGAGGGAGGGAGAGGGAGGGAGAGGGAGGGAGAGGGAGGGAGAGGGAGAGAGAGATAGGGAGGGAGAGGGGGAGAGAGATAAACTATGAAGCGTTGAAGTATGTAACGATTCAAGCACAAAGAAAAAAAAATTTGCGTTTGAACACAAGGAATATCCTATTTGCAAAACCTAATGCAGTATGGAACGGTTCAAGCGATGGAACATTTGGAAATTATTTTAAAATATCCTTGAAGGTAGAGTAAGGACATCACAGTTGCTGTTTTAAACACAACTCGATGATCTCAGAGGTAAGATTTTGGCACTATATATAATGGCGCAACGCTCGGGCGGCGGCGGCGGCGGCGGTGGCGGTGTGTCGCACCGTTCGTGGTTCGTCAACTAGAGGATGCAAAATTTTATTTTGAGATTTCCTAAAATGGTAAATCGAGGACTAAAGGGCGAGGTTCTTGCCTGCGTTGTCCCACGCACTTCCGACGCAAAGAAAAGCAAGTGCACTGATTTGAGAAACAAACATTTAATGAGGAGCTGTAGTACATCATTATATCATCCCCATGCGGTGAATGCATAAGGGCTTCTTCTGCCTCCAAAACACAACAAAAAACAGAGATAATTTTCTAAAATATACAATGATTTCAATTATTGCTAACAACTCTGTAATAACACCACAAATGCTTATGTGGTCTTCACGCGATATGTAATCCAGTTTGATCAATAATCATTTATGTCTATTGTCAATTTCCTTCTTTCACTATCTAACAAAATTACAGCAGAAACCTTCAATAACTCCCCGTGCAATTCATGATGAAGGCACATGAAAACATTTTTTTCTGAAATTGCATTGATTTTAAGCTACCTCTGCTTATGTATATTTTAACTTGCATGATAATAATAATAATAATAATAATAATAATAATAATAATAATAATAATAATAATAATAATAAAATGTACTTATAGCACTGTCTTTAGTTTCACTGCCTAATGCACACCGAGAATTGAATTTACAATTCATTCACGAGACAGGAGTTCAAAATCTCCAGTCATTACTGGTTATATTACAAAAATTCAAATATCAATCTTCTAAAGTGCCTCCATGCTCATTTATCCAATAGAAGCTGAAGCACATTAACTTTAGAGTGGAGTCGTACCGAATCCCAGTACATGTGAAAAATTACAAAGTCATGACTAAGCATCGGTGAATCCACTTCACTTAATACCAGAAAAATCAACCGTTTCACATAATACAGAAGTTCAACACAATGTCACCCAATGCCTCCTCCAAACGAGACACATTTATTATAAACTACTTTGACCACTTTCTCCCACCATCGTGAATCACGGGAAACAGTTTCATGTATTGTTCATTCATTAATATAAAAATAAATAATTTCTAAAGTATAAATCTCATTTTCTATTAGAAATTTGCTGGAGTGGATAATTATCAGCCGTGGAATGACAAGTTTGTATTCTAGTTAGTTGGCTAGAATTTTTACTATCTTTTTATTTACGAACCCTTTGTAAGAAATGTAAGTTTCGTAAATTAACAGGTACATGAACATTGATACTCAACGTAACTCACAACTTCACAAGAATTATACAAACTTATCTCATTAAGCAAATGATATTTTCTTCTGACACGATGCCTGAAGTTTGGGATTACATATCACTTACGATCCTCCGTTTCAGATACTTCAAAATTGAAAACCTGCGTACGTATTCATTTCAATGTACAGTTCTATATTATTGAGAGCAAATCAAGGTCCAAATATTTTCCTTATACCACAGACGCAATCTAAAAACGATAAATGCATGCCTATTCGTCGCAAAAATTTACGATTACAACACATCTTTCCAAATGCATTCGATAATACATATATATTAGAGAGAGAGAGAGAGAGAGAGAGAGAGAGAGAGAGAGAGAGAGAGAGAGTGTGTGTAAGGGAATGTACGTGTCTGTCGCAGAAACTAATCGATCAATTTCGCAGAAATTTTCACACTTTGTTCTTATTAGTATCGGAAGTATTTAGAGTGGTTTGCATTAAATCGGACATCTGAGGTCGATGTTTTTGCAAAGTTAATCGAGGAGATGGACTCTACGCCGTTCTCAGAGGACTTTGCTAGAAGTGCGATCTATAGAAATATTTTTGAACTACTCACCTCACTTCGACTCACTTCGATAATATTGAGTAACATTGAAGTTGCCATCTAGAAAGCAAGAAGTCTGAACCAAATGCTGGCGATACACAACATTATTCGTATATTTGATTTTTTAAAGTGTAGTTAATACTTAGTAAAAGTGAAGTTAATACGTAGTGGATTTTCATTGAATAAATTAATTTTGAACTTGATGGTACTTTGAACTTTATTTGATACTCTGCAATAGCGAAGCCTCTGCTGGGTCTTCTAGTCTAAAACTGAGCCTCAGTGCGAGTTGTACTTTCCCTCTCCATTTTATTAATTTTTTTTATTATGTTATGTATTTTATTTGAAATTTATTTCGTTCTTTCTTTTTTCCGTCTAAGTGCAATGCAATTTATAATTTGAGTATTGTAATGAATACTAAACGTGCTTTTGGTGACAGCTCTTCACTCTACCGGAAAGTAGAAGGATATCTCGCTTGCCCGGCCTATTTTTGTAAAAATATCACGATTTCCATCCAAATTATTTTACTCATTTTAAAAGAATGTACACACCACTTTGTAATAATCTAAAATTGAGGGAAAATTTCATTGAGAAAGGAATATCTGTACCTAATATTTTCCATGATTCTTTTCGTTCCTCACCGTTGCCTCTTCTTCCCCAACACACATACTTTCATGCACTACAAATGTCGAGAGTTTCTTGCCCCAACTTAGGCGGCGACTGGTTGTCATTGGAGATACCTGAGAGAAGAAAACCCGTAAACCGTCGTGTAGGTTGACGTCGGATCTTAATATCCAGCGGAAAAGAACACTGCCACCTCTCGAGATACAGTCACGGGTCCCACGACCTCTGTGTCAGACGCGATCGGTTGGTTGGTTAAATGTTCGTGATTCCGGGCGCGTCAACAGCTTAGTCCCGTAATTGTAGCGCATGTTTTTCCTCGGGAGGAGGCAGTTATCTTCCACCGCTGGATGGCGAGATCCGGCGCCGACCTGCCGTCGGCTAACGGGGTTTTCCCTCAACCAGGACTCTCCCACCAGCGGGGCACCGCCCCAGCCGGGACAAGCTCTAAACTCCTGACCGATCTCCCAGAATATGTGGTAGTATGGTGCATGTTAGTGTAAGTGTGTGTGTGTGTGTGTGTGTGTAAGGGGAGAGGGTAGGACAAGGAAGAGGTAGGAAAGATCGCGCGCGGTTCGTGGTTCATTTGTTAGGGTACTGCTCCGGCATTCACCTGGTTTTGATGGGAGAAACCACGGAAACCTACCGATCAGCGCAGCCGGCCGCGAGAATTCTCCTCCAGTCAGCGTCAGACGCGTTCGGCATCAGTACGCCCACCTCCGAGGGCCCCAAGTGAGCTCGCTTCCCCCTTTCCGTTGGCGAACAGAAGCAACTACGGGAGCACGGCGCTGCTGATGGCGGCGCACGCGGGCGCGGCGGAGGTGGCGCGCCGGCTGCTGCAGCGCGATGCCAACGTGCACGCGCAGAGCAGGAACGGCAGCACGGCGCTGCACGCCGCCGCGGCCAGAGACGCCGTCGCCATCGTCCGGATGCTGCTGGACCGGGGCGCGCGCGTTAACGTGGAGGACGGCAGCGGCTACACCGCGCTGCATGCCGCGGCGGCGCACGGCGCCGCGGGCGTGGTGGCGCAGCTGCTCGAGGTAACTCTGGCTGCGCGACAAAAGAGCAACGTTCCCAGATCCGGTGTTGTGTGAAAATCCGCCATCGCACGGTGGGGTAGAATCTTGAAAACCTGGCCGGAAAAACTAAAGTTTTTAGATGGGAATTTTGGACTTTCAGGTTGGATACGGTAATGTTGGGACTACTGAATGCCGGTTGTGCGGGCTTTGAGCGGTTCATTTTGTTCGTTGTATCCCAGGTGAAACTTGGCGATTCTTTGTTAGCAGTGCGTGGAGCCGGCCAGGCTACAAAATAGTCTTGAGGTTGAATATAAATATTTGGGTTCTCTCTGAGTGAAGTGAATATTTTCAATATGAAAGGTTTTTCAGGAGGTATGTACTAATTAAAAACATTTACTTCATTACTATATTATTAATTATACATGTTTGTTTCGAAAATTTATTGAATACAGCAAAATTCTCGAGAAAAATTGTAAAATGTGCTTAAAAAACAGAGATAAGTTTCGAAATCCACGACATTCCGCTTTCTTTTGCACTGTGTTCTTAAGCTCATATTATTACCTTTGTAAATTAACCTTCAAATTCACCGACTAGTACCGACTCCGCCTTTGAGCCACGTCTTAAGCAACATTTGCAAAATGTCGTTATTGGGATATCTTGAAAAACGACAATAAAACAAGTTAATTATTAACTACATTTGTTCAATTTAAATTATAGTCGATGCCTAGAAGTACTATAAAGAATATAAAAAGCAGATAAAGGACGGAAACAACGCTTTCTCCTTGACAGTGGGATGAGTAACTTAGAAAACGACAAAAGCTACCGCGTCGGGATTTCTATTATACAATCTTCAAGAAATTATTTCATTCCGGTTCCTTATATTAAACTAAATATTTTGGTTATATTTTACGCCGTAGCAACTGACAGGCATTACTTCAAAGAATACTTCTGGTACAACATGCCAACAGCGGTCCATAGATTGTTTATTCACGGACCATACATTATTTCTTCGTCCATTTTACCCATTGATCAACTTTTGGAGGATGCTCAAGAATCAACTAATATGTTGATAAAGCAATATCACCTGAGTTTTTCTCGAAAGTTTTCCAGTGTTAAGACTATGGATGACGTGTTCAGGAGATTCTTGGCAACCACAGATCCCTACGTTTCTTCTTAAAGCAAATCAGAAGCCGTCGCCCTCTTAGTTTCTGTGGAGGACGATTGTGAAGATTCCGATGCAGATGATGAGGAAACAGTCTTTGAAAATTATTTAGTTGAAGAAGCAGAAGGAAGAGAAGATAACGATGTAGATGAAAAAGAAGAAAACGACAACTTCTTATTATAGTTACAATTTACTAAATGAATAATTGTAATTAAAATAAAATTATTTTTTGTAATTTATACTATCTTCTATCTGCTATTTAGAACTTTTTTCGAGCTTTCTATTTTTTGAGATATTTTTAACCGTTAACTTCAACAATCCCTAACTATTGACATCAATATTAATAAAAATACATTTATCAATTTTTGTCCCCCATATTGAATCCGCCATTTTGGTCTTTTACATTTTTGAACTCATAATCTTATTAGCATCCTCGTTAATTTCCCCCAAAATACTTTTATTTGAATAAAATGACTTTTATCAATATTTACCCGCCATCTAGGATCCGCCATTTTGTTTTTTTCACTTTTGATATATACGTAATCACGAACTTTGATAACCTTTACATACTAACTTGGGTACAAATTAAACAACTCTTTATATTATGGCCAGCTTTTGAGGATTCTAGCCCACCGTTCATCGGAGGGATCAAAGTTTACCTAATTCTGCAAAATGATTGAATGGTGAAAAACGGCGAGCAGTTAAAAAGGCGAGTTTTGCCATTGGGGCTGGAAATATCAAAATAGCTGCATATCCACAAGAGGTTTAATACTAAATATCCTTGTGTATAAAACCTATCGTAAGCTATCAATATTGTACAATTATTAGAAAAAGGTAGGTACGATTTCAACATGACTTTAATTAAAAATAAAAAAGCAAGCTCTTACGTCTCATAATATAACTGCACATTTTCTACAATTTCAAAACCAAAACGTTTGTATGTGGTGCATATCTTTCAGAAGACATCAATATTTGTACAATTTTTCAAAAAAATTGGGTACTATTGATCATTTTAACAAAAAAAGCATTGAACGGAATCCCACAAATTGCTTTTTCTTCTCGCAAGTCGGCGCCTTAGACGCAGTAGATCCGATCGAGACTCACGTGCGTCTCTTTAGCAATGGTCACTTCGGAGAAGCAAGTTGAAGAGGTTAATGAAACACTCGAGTGAATAGTTGTGAATACTTCACAAACTTCATGAGAATCCAAAGCCAGGAAAGCCTAGTGACGCTGTGTATTCGAGATAGCGAGGTTGGTATAAACTCGGTGTAAAGTGAAAAGGCTCAGCGTTCGGTATGCTCAGAGCTCGGAATTAGAGTATTTAAAATAGGGGTTCACAAAGTTCAGAAACTTTGAAAATCCGCCAAGTTCTAGACGAATATTATCATTATTGGTAATTTAATAGCTTTCTTCGACCGATTTCACGTAGAAATCGAAGTAGTAGTTTAAACAACGCGCGATATCTTTTTCTCCATCCTGACCCCACTCCCGTAATCTCAAAAGTCTAAAGGCGGCATCCGACATTCGCCGAGCAGCGAACTACTGCTCGCCCAATCCCGAACAGCTGCTGTGTTCGGCGAATGTTCGCTTCCTTTGATGTGTCCAAAGGACCGACACGCGGTGGGTAGAGGGAGCACCGAACGTTCGTTACTCGGTAAATAGCAGGCAACTCATCCTCACTACTCGGGATTAGGCGAGCGGTTGCTCGCTGTTCGCCGAATGACGAATGTGTGGAGCCGCCTTTAGGCAGTACCGCGAGCACGCGAACGTCGAACACAAGGCAGTTACGGGCTTTGACGCCATTGAAACAAATCGGAGATGAAAGTTTTCATGCAGGTTTACAGAACCCCCAAAATGTTGCTGGAGGTGAAGGCCAACGTGCACGCCAAAAGCAAGCGCGGCTTCTCCACGCTGCACTCGGGCGCCGGCAGCGGCGAGGCGTCCGTGGTGGCGCTGCTGCTGGAGGACGGCGCGCTCGTCGACGCGCGCGCGGAGGACGGCGCCACGCCGCTGCACCGCGCCGCCGTCGCCTGCTCCGAGGAGGTGCTCGCCCCGCCCTTTACCTACACGGTTTGGGAGGCACGAGGCGCCGCGGGGAAGGGCAGGGATGGGCGAGGTAGAGTGGAAGGGGGATGAAGAAAGGGGGAGGAGCGGGGTAGCACGCGGTAGCTCGGGGCGGGACAGGGAGAGAGAGGGCAGAATGGGACGGCGCAGGGAGCGGTGGCCAGCTGAGAGTGGTAAAGGGCGGAACGGGACAAGACGAGGCGGAGCGTGGAAGGGCGGGGATGGGAGTGGATGGGGAAAGGCAGGGAGCAGCGGGGTGGGTCATGGTAGACCGGGACGGAGCAGGTAGTGATAGCGCGGAGTGGGGCGGGGTTAGACGGTGCAAGGTGGAGAGGGAAGTGCACGTAGGGAAAGGGCGAAAAGGCGCGAGGCGGGGCGGGCAAGGACAGGGATGGGTGAGGTGGGGCGGAAGGGTGAATGAAGAAAGGCGGGGAGGGGCAGGGTAGGTCGTGGTAAACCAGGACGGAGAGGGAGGTATAGGGCGAACGTTGGACGGCGGGGTTGGACGGCGCAGGGTACGGTGGGTAGCGCAGGTAGACTTCGATTTTTTTAACGGGGCGTCTCAATGTCACTCACGAAAAAGGAAGAGGGAAGGCACTCTCCAATGGGAATCTGCGACGTCACTACAGCTCCCTCTTTTACGACTCCCTATTGTAGTTTGCCTTCCATCTCCCTTTTTTGTGCGCGACCTTGAGACGCAACGTTGAAAAATCGACGTTTTTTTATACTTGCGCTGCCCACCGCACCCTGCGCCATCCAATTCCGTCCCACTCCGCCCTATTCCACCTTGCTCCGTCCGGGTCTACCACGACGCACCCCGCTCACCCGTCCATCCCCTCCCTTTCATGCTCCGCTTCGCCTCGACTTGTCCCATCCCGCCCTTTACCTACCTCACCTGCCCACCGCACCCTGCGTCGGCCAACCCCGCCCCATTCCGCCCTATCCCGTCCCGGACTACAGCGTCCTATCCCGCTCCCCCGTCTTTCCCCATCCACCCTCCAGCCCCGCCGCGCACTGCCTCGCCTCATGCCTTATCTCCCTTTCCCTACTTGCACTGCCCTCTCCACCCTGCGCCGCCTAACCCCGCCACACTCCGCGCTATCACCACTGCTCTACCACGACCCACCCCGCTCCTCCCCGCCGAACCCCAGCCACTCCCATCCATTCTCCATCCCCGCCCTTCCACGCTCAGTCTCACTTCACATTTACCCACCCACCCTCTCACCACATTTTAATACAGTCGAAATAATGTCAATTGGATATTGACATTCACTAGCTCACTTCTCGTAAAGAATTTTTAAAAATTTAACTTTGCAAACTGGTAGTTAAGAATGATTTAATTAGTTTTACTATCACGTAGTTTCTGTTAATGTTTGTAAACGTGCGTTTGCGGAGCTATTAGAAATGTCAATATTCGCCTGATGATATGCAGATTTCGGTTGTTTTTTTGAGCGACCACTGACTACTGAGCGCGCGTGGCAGAAAGTAGTGCGAGCGGAGTCGGCGATTGAGAATCGGAGCAAGGCGGATGAATACCTCCTGTTTATTTACATCAGCCTTTTTCTAAGGGTGAACGAAAATTAGATGGGTCGATCTTCAGTGCCCCTCCCCCGTCAACTCGCAAAAACGAGGAAAGGACAGAATTATATGCACCTTTAAATCCTTCTCTCTTCTACTGTACTACTGCTGATCTGATATTGATGGCACAATTTACAGATGAAATAAAAGACATCTTCATTAAAGTTACGAAAGGATTGCGCTAGGATAGTTTAAATTTTTCCGTCCTAGAAGAGATTCCATGCTCCTATGGTCTTCTCGGAAATTACGAATTGAGATAGACATCTAAAGGCGAAAGTGTGAGTCAAATCGTCGACGCTTTCAATTACTTTGAGGGAAATGCCTTGTAGATGCATCTTTGCGAAAGATATTCGAGACACAAGCCGGGGATGGACTTGAAGGTGATAGCAGGTTGAGGATGTCGAAGTTATCTCCCGTATGGCTTAGCCGAATATCGTTATCACCTCCACGAATATCATTATTACGGCCAATAAACCGAAAAATATATACAAGTCGAAGTTGTGATGTAAACGGGTGCAAAAAACCATTCAATCAAGTTATTTGGGACATCAGTCGTGTGTCTGTTAATACTTTGCGTAATCCTATTTTCTTAGAGAGTTTTGGAATGAAAAAAAAATCGATTGTTAGTAATACATTTTCTTAAAAATATGTTCTCTCTTGTATCCTCTGCAACAACTCATGTGTTTCTTATATACGATCTAACTCCGGACCCCATCCGCACTCAACAAACCCACAGCCGTCTCCTCAATGAACGACGATTGCTCTAAAGGTCTTTTAATTCTGTGTGGGTGCATTACACGGCCATAACCGCGCAGTATGTTTAAAATATTTCCTTCCCTACCAAAAATAACGTTAAGTCACGGATGTCTCAAATAGTAAATACATGGCCGATTCTAGTACAGTACTACTTCAGTTGGCCGTGGTTAAGTACTTCGCAAGTGCCGTACTTGTTGGTTGTTGCTAAGCGTTATATTAGTGCTGTACTAGTTGACCGTGACCAAGTGCTATACTCATTGGTCGTGGCGAAGTGCTATGCTAGCATTGTACTAGTTGGCTGTGGCTAAGTGCTATACTAAATAGGCATGTCAAAGTGCTATGCTAGGGCTGTATTAGTTGGCCGTGGCTAAGTGGCATTCAAATTGGGCGAGGCAAAATGCTAGTTGCTGCACTAGTTGGCCGTGGCTAAGTGCTAAACTAATTGGGCGTGGCAAAGTGTTGTACTAGTGCTGTACTAGTTGGCCGTCGCTAAGTGACATACTAATTCGACGTAGCGAAGTGCTATACTATTACTAGATGGCCGTGGCTAAGTGCTATATTAATTGGGCGGACCAAAGTGCTGAGCTATTACTAGTTGGCCGGGGTTAAGTGCTATACTAATTGGGCGAGGCGAAGTGCTATGCTAGAGTTGTACTAATTGGTCGTGGTTAAGTGGTGTACCAATAGGACGTAACGAAGTGCTGTACTAGTTGGCGGTGGCTAAATGGTGTCCTAATTGGATGTAGCAGCCTAGCTGGGCTAGTGCTGTACGAATTGGCCGGGGCCAAGTGCTATGTTAGTTGGCTGTGGCGAAGTGCTCCCCTAGTGCTGTGGCCAAGGGCTAAGTGGCGTTGGGCGTGGGCGAGGAGGTGGCGGCGCTGCTGCTCGCCAGCGGGGCGGACGTGGACGCGGGCGATCTGAGCGGGCGCACGGCGCTGCACTGGGCGGCGGAGCGCGACGCCACGAGCGTAGCGCGCGTGCTGCTCAACTACGGCGCCGACGTCGACGCGCCCGACGACCACAACTGGACGCCGCTGCACTGGGCGGCGCGAACGCGCGGCGTCGAAGTGGCCCGGGAGCTGCTGGGCGGCGGCGCCACCGTCCAGGTAGCCCACTTCACCACACTCATAACTAGGGGACGGATTTTAATGAAATGTCATTGTTTTCTTTTCACTTTAGAACAATGCCATTTAGTTTAGAAATTCATTTTATGTTACGACAAAAGGAAATGACCCATTTTTATAGGTCATTATTTTGCATTTTTGTGGATTCCGACTAATAGTTTTTTTAACCTTTTCCCGTCGTTTTTAATGAATTTTTTTGCTGATTTCATCGATTTTAATGTCATTTTTAATAATCGTTCAAATACTATTTACGAGATGCAACAAATGTTCTTCACAGAATTACTCAGTAACCTATTCGATTTGTTCGCTCAGAAATTGTTTTCACAGCCGTTGTGAGTATGTAATTCTTGTGACGTATATCAGCGCCATTGCCAGTGTGGCCGATTTCGGGATAACTAAAGACAGAGATTTCCTCTAAAGAACAGTTCAAACCAAAAGTTTGCAGGCTGAGTTCACTCGAACGAATAGAAGAAATCTCGATTACATCAGTAACGCATGCAACAGCTTTAGTTCGTAAACCGAACTGTTTTTTTATCATATTTTATTCGTATTTTTCTTTGGTATTAGGGCATATTTAAAGCATTTTAAGAGCATTTTATGGATAATTTTTGGCGATGTTTTAGGTCATCAAAATCCGCCCCCTACTCATAACCGAAGAGGGCTCTATGGTCATATCAGTCATATGAATGGGCTTTCTTGGCACTCAATGACGCTCCTCGCATGGCGGGCGGACTGGCGGTTGTACTGACCTGATACTCTGATGGATGTTGGAAACAACCGCCCAGACCATGAGTTTCTGGCGTCACTCACGTCGTTAGTGCCAAAGTGGGTGTAGTGAGTATTTGTGTTTCTCTCTCCTCGTCGCTCGGGCTTGTCTGTATTATAAGTTCTAACGGAGACTTGAAATTACCTCTTCCGGCTACCCATGATTTCCGGCGATACCCAAGTCGCGAGTGCAATGAAGAGACCGGTTGGGGCTCTGAGCAGCCCGGACCTCGGTTCGGCTGACCTCCAGTTGGGCTCTTGATATGTTGTGGCAGTGCCACTCATTAAATGCGCCATGAAAGTACACAAAACGGTCTCTATGAAATTCAGTATTAATGACTTCCACATCTACATCAGTGTGATGACAACTCACACACATACATATTGTCATATACTTTTCGATATTATTTGTACCAATGCGCACAGTATTATTTTGAGTGATGTCAAGAAAGGTAAATCACTCAAGAAAACTATTCTTAAACCAATTACACTAACTGAACTGACGCTTTGAGGCATTAACAGTTGGCATCCGGCACATCTTGCACATGCAAAAATGCATTTTGTAGAGCATTGTGGTCTTCGGTTATGACCAACTGGTTTATAACCTGTCAAAAAATTGCTTACTGGTCTCCAAAGACCATGGATCCCTTCAGCCTACACTTCACACTGAAGTCACCACAATTGCACGCGACGCTGTATCTCTTAAAATTTGCCGTTTCTACATCCATGGGCCAAAATAGTTATTTTTTTCGTAATTAAGGGAAAATTTGTTTCTTGTCGGTAATTAGGAAAGAGAGCACGATTAAGAGCGAGTTAGGATAGCATTGCAAGCAAATACCACTCCTAGATTCTATTCGTACGCAAAATCGCTTTTACATCTAGAATATACATTTGTAAGCTTAGGCATGAACTTACACTGTGAGAAATTTCCGCATTACTTTCATGCAATGTACATTAAAGAAATTATCATTAAGGCTCTTTAAATGTAATGTACACATGTACATTAGGATGCAAGAGCTTTATTGTCATATCTGTAAGGGATGAATGAATGAATAATCTTGATGAACTGGTGATTATGAATAAATGGGATGAATGATGAGAGGCAGGCGAAACGGGAGAACCTCTACATAAATTCTACACTGATTTTAACTTGTGCATTAAATTGCATGTACAAATATGTTAGGCTCTTTTTAAAGTATAAAGCTACATTAAGTTTCATGAACAACACATTAATCTACATTAAAGTGAATTACATTTCTGACAGTGTGTCTCTTCAGATTGCTAACGCAGTGAATATCTTTTTATTGAAGTTTGATATTTAAGGGGAAAATGTCTATTGGCTGTTATAACTCTTAAGTTAGGCAGCATAGAAAGGTTCAACGAAATCTTGTACCTGCAATCAAAGCTCATGAATATATTGTAACGGTAGATTTTAAACACAGCTTATATAAAACCACACCCTCTGCAGAGCAGTTTACTCGCTCTTTTCACAATATGAGTCGCCAAGTCTTCCGCCTCTGGTATTACACACTACCGGTAGACCGGGCCTCTGGTATTACACAACAACACGTAGACTTGTATCAAATTATATCTAATAGAAAGATCAACACTCCCAAGGCACCTCAATTAAAAAGTATCACTGGATGCAGAAGAGGCGAACTTCATTTAGTATCTTTAAAAAATATCGCGTCAAACTCGCCCTCCTGGACAAAATGGTTAACTGCCGAAGTTAAAAAATCAATGAAAGAATGTGCAGCTCATGCTATCCTTCACCTGTGACGCAAAAAAAAATTCAATGCTAAAATAAACTACCACCACATCACTTTCGGCAGAAACCCTGATTCAATTTGAAAAAATCTACAAAATCTATGAAAAGACAAAACTTCTGGAGGACTGCACTCATGCATCCTATTCTCAAGCCTGCATCATCCAGAAACCCTATTGATTTACCGTCATATTAACATCCTCCCGAATATTTCTAAAGCGCATGAAAAAGTCGTCCGAAAACAGACTGCACAATATCTCCAAAAATCACATTTAAACGATCAGCAAACAAATTTCCGTACCGGCAGGAATACTAGAACCGTGCTATTTAATGTTATTTAAGACGTGAGAAAAGGAACAGATTACAGCGATATAACTATCCTCTTCGATTTCAGCAAAGCATTTGATTTGGTAGATCATTACATCTTGCTCGCAAAACTAAAATGAATGGAATTTGTTCTGCCCACGCGTCCAGGATTCCTCATTATTAAACTTCTAGGACGCAAAGAGCACTATCCCGTAGACGCAGCTCAAATGATTTAACCTTGGAGTGGCTCAGGGTACTGTGTTAGGGCCACAAGCCTTCTTAATATATATAAATGACGCAGGTAATGTACTCAAATATTGCAGCCGTCAAACGTTCGCGGATGATCTTCAATATATCATAATGGCCACCAGTTTCAGCTCTTCTCACTCGCACAAAGTAATAACGAAGATTTGATAATTTCAAACAAATGGACAATTTCATTAGGTTTATAATGAAGTGAAAATAAATCACAGTGCATGCTTATCAGTTCGAAAAGCACAATGAATGTCATCTCATTTTCTGTTCTGCCTAAAATGTGTATAAATGACGCCGTTCTGCCATGCAATTCTGAAATTAAGAACCTAGATTTATTTCTTTTCTCTTTAATTGTACGTATACCATAATGTCTGAACTATTAATATCCAAACCTAAGCCGCCATTCTGAATGACGTTTTTCTTGGTTTACTCAATTGCTTAAGGTGTATGCTAGAATGGTCCCTTGTTTTGCATTCCCAAATATCATTTTCTATTGACATTTCACTTCCGAATACGAAAACGCTATACCTGGATAGGCTTATCGCCGAGGGAAGCATGTTAATCACTCAAACTTAAAAACTTTATTTATCATCTCAGATTTTTTTATTTCATTCCAGTTCACTAGATATTTTTGAACTCTAAACGGTGGCAGGGAAAGAAATAGAAAAGGTCAGAGAAAAAGAGAGTGAGAGAAAGCGATAGAGAAAGAGAAAGGAGGAGAAAAGAGTGAGAGAGAAAAAGAGAAAGGAACAAAGAGAGAAAAGAGAACGAAGGAAAGAGACTACTCCTCTGGAAATGCACGTCCGGATAGGCAGGTTTGCAAATCTTCCTTCAAAAAAAGCACCTTCCCATTTCGCCCTGGAAGCTCCGAGACAACAGCGGGTGGGCGGCGCTGCACTGGGCGGCGCACGAGGACGGCGCCGAGATGGTGGCGCTGTTGCTGGACAGCGGCGCGGACGTGCACGCCAAGAGCAAGTACGGCAAGATGCCGCTGCACATGGCGGCCATGGACTGTGCCGCCGCCGACGTCGTGGCGCTGTTGACGCGCCGCGGCGCCGACGTCGACGCCAAGGACGAGATGGGCATGTCGGCGCTGCACTGGGCGGCCGAGTGGGGCAACACAGAGTGCGTGCGCGCGCTGCTCGCCGCCGGCGCCAACAAGAAGTTGCTCGACAACAACGGCCGGACGCCCATCGACCACGCTTCCAGCGACAGCATGCGCAAATTGCTCTCGGAATGAAATGAGAGAGCAACTCGTGAACGAGATACCCTTAAAGACTTTTTGTATCTCTGAACAGCGGGGGGCGTCAGCTCATTAAGGAATGCGCGAAAGCCCATCGCAAGGCGCAAGCTGACTTCGTGATTCTCACAGCGTGCACCATCTACTGGAGGAATGAACGTAAAAGACACACAAGCAGGCACCATAACGCCGCTCAACAGTACTCACCTTGCGCAAACTTCTCTTGGAATGAAATGAGAGCAACTCGTCAACGAGATACCCTTTAAGACATTGTAGCTCTGAACGGCGGACTTCAACTCGTCAAGGAATGTGCGAAAGTCCACCGCAAGGCGCCAGCTGACTTCACAGCGTGCACCAACTACTGGAGGAATGAACGCAACACAAAAACACTCACACAGCGGCAGACACCATAACGCCGCCCAACAGTCCACTACGAATCAATTCGACGAATTGCTTCACCCAACTACGTGCGCAAGTTCGTGGACAAAAGGGACCACATGAAGACCCCGAACTAGACGACTCTCAAGCAAGTGCGTCATATAAATCGATGAGTTTTGCATCAAATCTCTCCCACGGACGCACGCTGGAGAAACCACTTTCCACAGAGTGCACAGAATTAACGTGAAATACTTTGGTGATAATGTTTGACACCGTTTAATACATAAAAAATTGACAGACGCGTGTCATCGGTCAAGGAGCGTTAACTCCTCTAGGACAGTCGTTCCGACGGACGTCCGCCAACTACAGATTCCTCGAAAATGCCTGATCCTTCAGAGCAGCCTCGACGCTGGACGCCTTCCGAATGACGAACGACAAACAGCTTTCGCCACTTCATCGAAGGAAGTATTTCCGTCCATACCAACTGATCACGCGGAACACAAGAGCGTATGTCAACATTTGGAAGAAATCCCAACCACCAGACACCCAACAAACACAAATATCTCAATAGCGTGGGTCAACTCCACGAGGGAAGCCCTACCTCCTGACGCACAAAGGCTACTCATCTCTAAATAGCGACTGGAGATTCTACAAAGAATACATACTACCTGATGCACGCTTACTACGTAATCTCTAATCTGCGAAATGGAGCTTGTGGAGGGGCACAGCACTGCCTGACGCACGCCAAGTATGCATCTCTAAACAGCGAGTTGGAGTTTGTGGAGGAAAACCCGTACTGCCTGACGCACGCCTCCGGTGAATCTCTAAACAGCGTGCTGGAGTTCCTGCTGGAAAAAACGTACTTCCTGACGCACGCTTACTACGCATCTCTAAATAGGGTGCTGGAGTTCCCGCAGGGAACCCGTAATGCCTGACACACGCCGTCAACAAATCTCTAAACCGCGAGCTGGAGTTCGTGGAGGGACACCGCACTGCCTGACGCACGCCGACAACGCATCTCCAAACCGCGTGCTGGTGCTTGTGGAGGGACACCGCGCTGCCTGACACATGCCCACTACGCATCTCTAAACAGTGTGCTGGAGCTCCTACAGAGACACCGTACCGCCTGACGCACGCCAACTAAGCCACTCTAAACAGCGTGCTGGAGCTCCTGCAGGTAAAAAGTACTTCCTGACGCACGCTTACTACGCATCTCTAAATAGGGTGCTGGAGTTCCCGCATGGAACCCGTAATGCCTGACACACGCCGTCTACAAATCTCTAAACCGCGAGCTGGAGTTCGTGGAGGGACACCGCACGACCTGACGCACACCGACAACGCATCTCTAAACCGCGTGCTGGTGCTTGTGGAGGGACACCGCGCTGCCTGACACATGCCAACTACGTATCTCTAAACAGTGTGCTGGAGCTCCTACAGAGACACCGTACCGCCTGACGCACGCCAACTAAGCCACTCTAAACAGCGTGCTGGTGTTCCTGCAGGAAAAAGGTTCTATAGAACGAACTGGAGCACCCAATATGAAACAGTACTGTCGGGCGTACGGCGACTACGCATCTCTTAAACAGTTCGTTAGTTCTGAGACAGAAGCAATACTGCCGATGCATAAATCCTCGAAATAGCGTGTTATAGTTGCTAAAGGAAACTCTTACTGCGGCACATCGATTATGCATTGCTAAACAACCTGTTCCAACTCCAAAAATGTTACCGTACTGCTAGACCTTCGTTTTCGGTAAAGTCAATATATAATATTAACATTCAGTGATAACTTAAGTATCTTAGATGTATAAACACCACCAAAAAGAGGACAAATGAAGATGTGCCCACAGAGATTCTAAAGTTTGGTCGCACCTAGTAAAGGTTTGCATTGAATCCTTTTCGTTTGTGTTGGAAAATTATATATAAGCAATAAATGCTCTTTGCTCTTTACTCTTGCAGTGTTATTATTAATATACTATCCGAATTTAATGTATTTTTGTTGATAAAACTTTTGATAAATTTTGATATTCTCTTGTAATAATAATGATGTGGGGAAATAGCTTGATGAAAAAGAGAAAATCAACAGTTTTTCAATAGCATTAATTGTGCATTTGTTGTTAACTGTAAATGTTTAATTACGTATATATTGAAAACGAACCAAAAAATCTACAAAGAAAAATAATTTTTCCATTACTCAAAATTTATAAATTATAATCCTTTAACTATATTTTGAAATCCAGTAAGATGCTTACATAAACTGTTACTTTACTCTTCTCTTATTTTCTGTATTAAATAGAAACTGCAATTCTGATCAATACTGCCAACCTGACATTGTAGCGTTTCTAGTTCATAATTCTTTCATGAATAAAAAAATAAGTGATTTTAAAGAAGAAAGCTTTTATAAAGCGTTGTCTGTTCATTTGAATTTCACGTATTCTTTGCGTGTTCAGAGTTTACCAAATACAATATTCTATTGAATTAGTTTGTACGTCGTTTTCTGTCTCCTCAGGCAAGAAATGTGCCTTGCGTTTAAAACATCCTGGTTCAATTTGTTAACAAGTAGCAAGACACTTCTGATCTTGGCGAGGGGCGATTGGTGAGCTATGTAGAGAGGACTGTTTCCCTGGATGAATATGAATGTGAATTAATCGTAACTTAATTGAATAATTGAATATTTTAAATTTTATTGATTTTTTAATTAAAATATATTACTGCAATATATGGAAAATAATGTTCACCTTCATAAGTACTTTTGTAACTACACAACGGTCAGTGTGTCACAGTTACGTTTTCATCGCCCTCCCGTTAATCACTTCTTTGAAAATAATTGGACGTTCTCCACAACAAAATAAATCACAATTTAATTTCAAGACAACTAACAGTTTGCAAGTTCAAAGACAAAACATTTTTTAGTACATTCGAAATTGTAATTTTTGTTCGAAAAAGTATATGTATAATCATTATATGTATAAGCTACTATTATTACGTTTTTGAACTATTTAGAAATTAAGTTCAGTTATTTTACATTGATATTTCTCAATTAGTTTATTAGTATCAATATTGGCACATCTTGTTTTCTTTCAGAAGTGTTTGAATTTTGAACTTTCTATATGAAATGGTATAAATACAACTTTTACGATTGGTACGAATTTCGATACGTTACTTTGTGAAGCATGCCAAAGCCAATGATGGTTTTAATACTACTACACATTGTCTTCCTATTTATTAGTGCTAGTATTGAGGTTTATCATTGCAGAAAAAGCGACTTACCATGAAGTAGAGTCAGGGCCGGATTTAAGGGTGGGCAGAGTGGGCGGCAGCTCACGAGTCCCCACCAAGAAGATTCTTGTGTCGAATAGCCTTTTCGTCGACGTTCGTGTTTGTTTTTTGTTCAAAAGTCTCGTCGACGAGAGTCTTGATCAATAATTCGACTTTCTTGTGCGAGTCTCTATCTTTTCATCAACGATCGTCTTTTCATGGATCAAGTGTCTCGTCGAAGAGTCGTAACCCATAATTTGACCCTCTGACGCGAAACCCTATCCAGCAAGAGTTTGGTGTCGAATAACCTTTTCATTGACGATCGTCTTTTCATGGTTCAAGAGTCTCGTCGACGACAGTCTTGACCCGTAAAAGACTCTCTCACGCGAGTCTCTATCGTGCAAGGGTCTCGTGTCGAATAGCCTTTTCGTAGACGATCGGCTATTTATCGATCAGGAGTCCCGCCGACGAGAATCTAGATCCATAATTTAACCCTCTGACGCGAATCACTATCGACCAAGAGTCTTGAGAAAATTTGCAAAATTCAACATGTCGTTGAACCTTTACATTTTAACAAGAAAAAAATTGGTTTTAAATGTACACATCTCCGAAACTATGGCCAATATTTTAATTCATGACGCAAAATCTTATTTCAAAATTTTATAAACTCAGAAACTACATTCATTTACCACATTCGGACGATAAATGTGCATTCTAGAGGTTTTTCCCAAACTAGTGATGTTTCAAAATTTCAAAAATTTGGTCATTTTTTACAGGCTTTATCTCCTTAACTATGTTCTCTACAATGCTGACGATAGTCTTGACCCATAGTTTAACCCTCTGACGCGAGTCTCTATCGAGCAAGTCTCGTGTTGAATAGCCACCTCGTTGACGATCGTCTTTTCATCGATCAAGAGTCTCGTCGACGAGACTCTTGACCCAGAATTTGACCTTCCAACGCCAGTCTTTATCGAGCAAGAGTCTCATGTCGAATAGTCTTTTCATCGACGATCGTGGTTTCATCGATTGCACGGCTGATTACGAGTACTCTGCTCTTATTTCTGTATTTCGGACCGTTATATTGTACACAGGCCACGTGGAAGGAACCGAGGCTATTTAGATTGCATTTTTGTAGAAAACAGTGTGATTTAATAAAGGTATCGCGAATTCGGGAAAACGAAACCTTAGATGGAAATATGCTCTTTACCATTGTAATCGCCATTAAATTTCAAGTTAGGAGTCACGTTTTCTGAAGAATCGGACTCAATTCGAAATTTGCAAAATTCAACAGGTCTGGGGGCGTTGGACTTTTACATTTTTAACAAGAAAAATAATTGGTTTTATATGCGGGTATCACCAAAACTATTGTCAATATTTCAATTCTGGACGAAAAATCCTATTTCAAAATTTTATAAACTTAAAAAAATGCCCTCATTTACCCCGAGTTAGGACTGAGGTTCCCAAATGAACCGGGCTTATGTCGAAATTTACAAAATTCAACTGTTGGGGGGGTGGGGTGAAGTTTTACATTTTTAGCAAGAAAAAAGAATTGGTTTCACGTGCATATATCTCCAAAACTATGGCCAATATTTCAATTCTGGAAGCAAAATCCTACTTACAAATTTTATAAACTTTCAGACAACGCCTTCATTCGGACGATAAATGGCCATACCTAGAGGCTATATCTCAAATTAATGATTTTTCAAAATTCCAAAACATTGGTCATTTTTGACACGCTGTATCTACTTAACAATTCGTTCTACAATGCTGAGATTTGCATGGCTGATTCTGAGTACTCTGCTCTTATTTCTGTATTTCGGACCTATATATTGAACACAGGCAACCTGGAAAGAACAGCGAGCATTTAGATTGCATTTTTGTTGAAAACAGAATGTTTTAATAAAGGTATCGCGATTTTCTGGAAAACGAGACCTCTGATGGAAAATGCTCTTCACTATTGTAATCGCCATTAAATGTCGAGTTAGGACTGAGGTTTTTAGAAGAATCGGGCACATGTCGAAATTTACAAAATTCAACAGGTGGAGAGTCGTAGAACATTTACATTTTAAACAAGAAAAAAGAATTGGTTAAAAGTTTTATCTCCAAAACTATTGTCAATATTTCAATTCTGGATGCAAAATCCTGCTTAAAAAATTTATAACCTTTTGAGAAAATGCCTTCATTTGGACGATAAACTTTTCCCTCTAGCCAGTTCCCTCTAGCTAGTTTTCTCAAACTAGTGATTTTTCAAAATTTCAAAATGTTGGTCATATTGGACTGGCTATAACTCTTTTAACTATTCGCTCCAGAACGCTGAGAATTACTCCGACTGTTTATGAAAACTCTACTCTTAGTTCTGTATTTGTGGCCGGTATATTGTACTCAGGCAACATGGGATGAACGGCGACTATTTAGATTTTATTTTTGTTGAAAATGGCGTTTTAAAAAAGCTTTCGGCAATTTGTGAAAACCGAAACCTTTGATGGAAAAATGCTCTTCACTATTGTAATCGCCATTAAATTTCGAGTTAGAACTTAGATTTTCAGAAGAATCGGGATTATCTCGAAATTTGTAAAATTCAACAGTTGTGAGGTCGTTGAACTTTTACATTTTTAACAAGAAAGGAATTGGTTTTAAAGGCACATATCACCAAACCAAAGGCTAATATTTCAATTCTGGAGGCAAAATTCTGTTTCAAATTTTTTTTTAAAATACGAACGAGAAAGTACGTGCTGTTTTTGTCTTCCTTCAATAAACTGGTTACTTCATTGAAAATCAACATTCCAAGGCGAGATTTACATTTAAGGGGAATGAAATATCTGATGAATGAAAGTCCTGTTCAGGGTATCGTTTGTTTTTTCCCACACGCTGATAAAAAACTGTGACATACCAAAAATGACGGACATTTGATTTAGGCAAATAAAGGTCGAAATGTAGATATTGCAAAAGACGTGGGTTTCTATGGTGCAGATAGCAGATGGCACCGTAGCAACGCAAGTTCATGCGGGGAGACACCGTAGTAACCGGGAGAGCTGTAAAGTAAACACGCATGGTGCACCGTAGCCACGCGAAACAACGATTTCTTTTGGAGGCAAGTGCAAGGTGCACCGTAACAACGCGAAAAAAACAAGACAAACACAGCGAGCTTTGAAGGGTGGACCAGATTGGGAATTACGGAATTCCGACTCGTGTCGTGGTGGTGACCGGATCGCTTGCGCGTTTTTTCTTGGGGTTAATTATCAAATCGGGACTTGTGATATTTCGTGAGAGTGAACACTGAACTTTCCGTATTATGTGTACAACTGGAACTTGTAAAATTTACGTGTTGTACCATTGCAAACTCGGATTTGTAATATTTCCATGAGTGAACCGGAAAGTGAACTTAGAATATTTTCGCGGTAGAGTTACAAGATTTGACTTAGAAATTTTTCCAGCGAATTGTGAATTGCCAGGTTAGGCGATAGAAAATAATATCAGAGGGATATTATTCTGACCTGGGAAAGTAATCAGTTTGAAATATGTGCCCACCTGAGGCGCAAGATAAAGAGTACAGGCAGTGTTTGTGAAGTGGTTGGAGGGAGTGTCGACTTGGTCGCTGATCATCGTGGACTTCGACAAGAAGGAAGATTGGTCTACTCTACTTGGCGACATCGAGCGACGTGCGCGCGAAGAGGCAAGAAAGGGTAAAAGGTTCTATAACGCTGATATTGCAATAACGAGAAAAATGGTCATGACCTAACGATAAATTGTAATAATTGATAACTTTGGCATGCATAATAAATTATAATTCATCGTTTGAAAGAAAGCTGATTCTCATTTGCCATTACATGCAATCCTTGAGTAGTCATTTCAGAACTATCTTCAGATTCCTCGCCACTCCGTACGGAAGGCAGATTGAGTAATTGGTTGCGGAGTAAGTAGCAACAATTATTTCATATAATCCGTCGACCGAGCTAGCGGGATTTATATTTTTTATTAGTAATTACGTTTCAATACATTAAAATTTTTAAAAACGACTGCCTCTAACACATTCCGTCAAATCGGTATATACAAAATATTTTAAAATATAAATTGCGAATAACTTTAAAACCACACACTATAATTGTACAAGTATACTGCTCCACTAATAGGGTTATTTCGAGAAATCTGTTTAAGGATGCAAATCTATTGTATTCAAGTTGATGAAGCATTGGTAGTTAAAAGATTGTTTCATATAACCCAGTATTACTGGGTTATATGAAACGGTTTGTTTGATACATAAATTTGCTGTAATGTGGAGGGACAATTTTATATTAACCACTTAAGGAAGGTATATGAAACAGAAACATTACCAAAAAATTTTTTTTTTTAATTGGTGCAAGATCTTGTAACATATGAGTGTTTTTGTTATTATATGAATATTGTTTCAAATTACACATTCAAAATAGCTTTTGAAATTCATATATACATTCAACACTTTTACACTAGTGTTTATTAAATATATATAACACTGAATTTTACAATAAAATGACAAAATAATTTAAAAACTGCTCACAACACATCCTCTGCAAAAGTGTGAATTCCCTATTGGTTCAGACACAATCAATTTAACTTTATTCAGGGAAACTTCTAACATGCCCTCTGCATTTGGAAAAACATATGTATTTTTCTTTTTTGATTTCATACACAACTAACTTGGTACTTTGTCACAATGTAGAATATTTCCCATAAATTCTGCAAAATTATTCATTGGCATTGGGTGAAAGTTGTGCTTTAGCCCTCTTCATTTTCACTGTTTCCCTTGGTTTCTAATCTCAACACCCATACACCATTCATCCTCAGGAATAGTGTCCTTAAAGACTTTAATGACAACTCCTTTTTGGTGAAGATAATGCCATACAAATAATTTTAAATCGCTTCTATCCCTATGGTACTGAAAATCAGCTGCCATTTTTTAGTGACCTAACAATCTGATTTTCTTCAATAACACTGAACCGAGGAGGCTTTCCTAATCTCTCATGGCATTCTATGAAATTTTCTCTAAATTATTGCTTTTGTGACTCTAAACTTTTTTTTTCTTGATCAAAAGACATGCTTTCTTCAACCACAGCCTGTAATGCATGTTCTATAGTTTTCCCATAGGTGATTTCACCTGATTCCTGAACCCTTTTTTTGTGTTTATGACAGCACAGCATGGTTTCATATAACCCTGGAAAATGTAGTGAAGTTAATATTCTTTATTTTCGGCAGAAAACAATGAATACACAAAAAAATTATTAACCTGATAAGATAGTTTAGGTTATAAGGAAATATTCTTTCCAAGTTGCAATAAACACATGAAGAGATTCAATGGAGACAAGTTAAGAGTTTTAAAAACTAATGAAAGCATGAAATTATGTACCATAAATTTACAACTCCCCTATGCTTTAAAAAAATACTAAAATTGAAGCAAGTTAAACACACATGTGTACAGAAGATCTAGCAACATTTGCTTGTTTCATTGCTATCAATTTATGAAATTTAAAGCGAAGAACATTTAAAGTTGCACAAATGTTTCAGATAATCCTTGCTGTTTCATATCTATATATTTGACGGTATTTAACTTATTGCAAGTACGGAAAGTTTTGATATATTTTTGAATTATAATTAATTATTTTAAAACATATTACTGTGGGTAAATCAAGAATGGTCACTAGCGACCCTAAGTGATAGAAAAGCATAGAAAAATCATCATAAAAAAATGTTTTGTCAACAAATGCTGATTGTTTAAAAATCACAATTTGATTTAAATTTACATGATTCCTTGTGTAACAATTTTCCAGGAATAAAAATGTGTGTATATAAAAAATAAAAATAATTTGAAAGAAATTGAGTTCATCTTAAGAATTATTTAGATTATGTTGTTCTTGTTCATAAATATCAAAATACAGTAAAACCTCAGTAACATGAATTCCAAGCAACCGAAATAATCGGAGTTTGTGTTATCCAATTATTATAAATGGCCATACTAATGTAATCCCTTGCCGAGATCCAAATTTTTGTTTGTGTTACGTGAGTTTGTGCTAACAAGGGTTTACTATACTGGGATTTAGTAAGCAGTATATCTCAATTGGCAAGTCTTGAACGTTTTGTTCAAGTAAGTGTGAGGGAAAGAAAAATGCAAACAATGCATTTTCAGTTGAAATTCATGTTTCATTTATCACAGACCATGTAATTTACAAAACACACAAAAATGGTAACAAATAATAAAAACACTGCTTTTTTAAATGAACAACAAAACAAATATTTTCTTTTGTGAGAGGAAATTAATTCAGCTGAACATTCAAACATCACACCAAGATATGTTTTTAAAAATATTTTTAAATGTTGAATTCTTCACAGGATTACTATCAGATAAAATATTTCAAATGGCTGCATTTTAGTTTGAGTTATCGAGTTGTAAAATGGTATCAGTAAAACAACTGTTTAATATGAAAATAAGAGTCAAGATATTATAAGAAAACATTTCTTTTCAATATACAATTGCTTTTCATATTAAGAATTAAATGATTTCACATAGATAAACAATTTACTGAAAACAATTAAACCAAATTGTTGCTGGTGTGGATGAATTAAAAACTAATATTTCTGAACTCTTTAACTAAATATAACACATTTCCTTAAAAATGCCAGCTTTGGTACATGGGTAACTTTAATGGTAAACTAATCTTAATACAAACTACGTAATAATCCTCAATATTGATGGAATGATCTGATCACAATGGATTCTTAACACTAATGGTAAAAATAGAACACAATGTGGTCATTCAACAAAGGTTTGAGTCAATGGTTAGTTTTTAAAACAGCTTAAAATTATAAAGTCATGTGATAATGAGTATTATGAAATCAAATTATCCTGAGATATACAAATATTTTTATACCCTTAGTGATACAGTATTTAAGAGAGACCACACCTATAATATACTGAGCCTTTGAAAATGGTAAAGGTAAGTGAAGTAGTTAAAAGACAGCAGACATCTGGTACACAAAATTGTGTTAATGTCATCTTACTGGTCCTTTTTCAAAATGCCAAATACATTACATAAAATCTTCTGCACACTAATATGCATCAAAGGCACACTAATATTGCTTATCACTTTCTTGGTTTCTCAGTACAATATCAATAGAGCCAGCAATCATTCAATATTTAAGCTATGAAAAATATTCAAGGGAAGGAAGAGTAATTTTTATTTCCTTTAATCAAAAAGATGGCACATGTGGTAGAAACGCTGAAGTCAATTTTTGAAATATTATACTTTATTTTTCTAAGCACACCAAGTTAACAATAAAAAAACTAACTACAAACGTACACAAGCATCTTGGTTTGCTCACTAGCTGCTCTTAAAAAAAGCTTTCTGCACTGTCATTTTCTACATTTACATTTCATTTAATCACATGGCTTTATCAACAAGAGACAATTGCCTCAAAACAAAAGGTTATGAAGAAAGAAAAATGCAAACTATTCAGCACTAATTAACACAACCTTTGTATCTGAATCTATTGGCCACAATATCCTTTAGGTATAACTCAACAGTCTTGTAATCAAATATTTTTCATTTTGTTTTATATCTGAAAAAGAAACCTAACAAGCTTTAAACTCAATTGAACACAATTCTCAAGCATTTTAATCATTATTGTTAATTAATATTTACACAGAAGTGTATGACAGCTACTGAAAACAAAATAATGTTCATGCCATTTTTGGGCGCCATTTCTTGGGTCCAAGTTTTTTCATGCGAGCCCTGTACATGTGAGTCATCAGCATGTAAATTCCTGGAAGTATAAAATTAAACCTGTTTATTATCATGGTCAAATGTTTGAAATCAAGTATCATCTAAATCTTTTGCATAAGTTTCATGCAATTGTAGAACCACAGGGTAACTAAATTTCAGATTGTTTTCATTTAACTTTTAACTTATAGATAACATATATTCCTAGTAAATAAATAAAACCTACAAACAGAATAAAATTATAACTTTAATGATTGAATTAATAAAGATAATTGATTTTATCTCGAACAATTTACAGGGTTGCCAGATGACTTGTAGACCACTTTCCCCAAATGTCACATAACAATTTCCAAAATTGTAAGGGGAAAAACAGTTGGAGATCAGGGATTAAACATACAAAGGTGATTCAAAAAATACAGCAAACTTGGAATATTAAATGAACTGAACACTTCAGGCAACTCAAACTCTCAAGAAGAAAATGTACATACTGTGTGATGGTGTTCACATATGCCATTGAACGACATGGTCTCAGATTGCATAATCTGAAGAGCAGTTGAAACAAAGCAGCAGTGTATTTAGATATGGCACCTTAGAATAAAATTAATAAGCAGTAATAGCCAGAGAGCATAAAATTTTCAGAGATTCACAGAATAAAAGAAAGAATTGGCAATGGATGCATTAGTGAAAGAAGACTGTTCGAGTGGGCAGTTGGCTCTTAAAATACTCAAGACATGAGCAACGCTCTTGTCATCCAAGCAAATTCCTCTAAACACATCACCAGTAGGTTCTTTCCGTTCTCTTCTGCGATATTAATGGGCTGGATTTGGAGCACTATCAGAAAAAGAGTGAAACAGAGAACAGTGCCAGGTGCAGTACAATATCAAGAGTTGAAACTAAAGCCAGTAATACAAAACCGTTCCAGAGGACATCTGACAAAAGGTGTCGGTGGCATCTTCTCCTTGTTGCTCTTCCTCTTCTTCTTCATGACAATGTTAATCCCCAAATTGCAGCTCACAGTCTTGAACTCATTTGAAAACTGAAATTTTCAAGCTTACATCTCCCATACAGCCCAGCTCTTGCTCCTTTGGATTACCATGTTTTTGTACAAACAAAGGAAGCTCTAAGGAGACAGCGATTGGAGAGCGATGACTTCTTGAAGACCTATATATTCTTAGTTGAAGGCACAATCAATAATTTTTTTGTTGAGAGAATAAAAGACTTTGAGTAACACTATGAAAAGTATATTGAGAAGCAAAAGGATTTTGATGAGAAATGACATACTATATTCTCTTATAAGAACAGTTCATATGGAATAACATATGTAATGTTGAGGAAATTAAATAATGCTGTGAAAAATCAATTTAGAGATTTTAATTCTCATGCTGTTGTAAATTTTACAACATATGAATTTTGATCGTTTCTTTGTAATTCACTGCAACAATGGGCATGAATGGCTGCTGTATTCCTTCAGCTATCTTTCCACTTGCTTTATGTTTAGTTGTATTTAAATAGTTTCATAGAAGTGATGTCGGATAGAGTTTATCTCCATATTGTGGAGTGTTGTGTTTGTGTTATTTCTTCTGAACAAGCAAGTGCTTCTGATTGTGTTATTTCTTCTCAACTTCTACCAGATGAGGATATTCCGAGAGCTCTTCAGAAACTTTCAGATTAAGAAAATGGCTTTACCGATCATATTGTTATTTTCCAAGAGAGTGAAGATGACCTTAGAGAAGACATCATTGAAAAGAGTGGTGAATAGCAGAACTGATATAACTGACAATTGTGCTAATACTGAAGATGATTTTAACTATGTAGGGAAAGATCATGTTTCAAAGTGTGTGTTTTTCAGGAAAAAATATCATCCTAATAGCAGTTGAGCTGGACCTTATGGAGCAAATACACTAGCAAAAAGAGGATGTGCTTTACATGAAGACAAATGAAAAATTCATCTGCATCAATGAACTGTGCTGAAGGAGGGCAATTCACACACAAACAACACCACAAGAAACACATTGTTTGCCTCAAGTATTCAGAGGAACAAATGGATTCCTAAGATTCAGGCTTTGTACAATGTACCCCGTGCACTAACGTGGATGATCTGCTAAAAGTATTTTGTGTTTTCTGCAGTTAATGAGGTGTTCTTTTGTGTGAATAAAGATTTTCCTACATCTTTTTATTAATTCTTCACGACTTTTAAAATATAATTTAATATTCAAAGTATTTCAAATACAACATAATTGTCAAAAAACCTCAATAATGCATTATAAATATAAATCACACGATACAGATAACAAAAATTCAGAATATGCTAGTAGTATTTAGTGTTGTAAAAAATTCAATGTGCAAGTACTTGCATAACACAGAATGGCGCAAGCGATAAAAGGTTAATGGAAATACATGGTTTTGAGATCCCCTTATCTGAAAAAGTGGCACTTAATAAATCTTTATTATTTAACAAAAATCCATGATGGCCCCCTCCAAAACAACTGTTTGGAACCGCCCCTGGGTATTGGATCCCTACACCCAGAACCATAGCACGAGCACTAACATAGGACCTAGGGATGCCATGGGCAAATATGTGAAGATTCAAAATGGATAGGCATACCCATGTTCAAGAGTGCGAAGGTGCTCTTCACTGTAAATACGCTCTCAGGAGCAGTAGATATCGTGTGAGGCCCTCCTAAGTCTTTTAGGCACTGATAGATAGCAACTGTGAAGAGGGTGAGAATAAATGAAGTTTGCCCCAACTCAAGAGAAAAGGAAACAGAGTAGTAAGAGAAAGTACTAGTTGTGAATGCTATTCTGTACCACCACTAGTTTATTTTTGTTGTTGCAATAAATATTTCAGAAATATTCAGTTTGCTGATACTTATTGAATCATCCACATACAGGCAGAAACAAATTATTTCTTACATAAGGCTACAGGGCCCATTCAAAATTGCCCTCAGCACCTGTCACATTCATATATCTTTATCACCTTTACTTTCAATTATTTACCAACAACAGTAATTGAGATCCATGTAAATGGTCTAAGTCTTCCAATGGCCAATTCACAGAATGAATGCAAAATAAAGGAAAAGTTGAAAATAATTTTAAAAAGATCATTGAATATTATGAATGTGGCAAATGAAATAATTCTCATAAAAATGTTTTCCTCACCTGGGAAGAAAAGTATAAGTAGGTAAACGCGCAATGCTGTTGGAAAGTGAAATGCAAAATTCCATGGATTAGGAAAAGAAACTGTGAATTTTTTAGTTTCTTCAAAATATGGTATATTTCTGTAATTGGAAAAGATAATTAAAATGATTACAATAAAAAACAATAACATTTGTATCATTTAAAAAGTGTTGGATTAAAAATATTTTCTGAATGATATGAGTAACACACGCACCTAAGAATGATTACACCTTCACACAAGAAACCCAAAGGATAGAGGGGAATCCAAATGGTATACCGGAGCCAGGTCAGAAACCCATTGTCCTTTTTATACAATTGTGCAATGTAATATGGATACCTGAAACCACAGAGATATTCTTATTCTCATCTTCAAACAATGAATTAATTACATGAAATTCCATCCAACAGTACCAACCTTGTTACTTCTGCTAAGCTCCAGGCGAATGTCAGATAAAAGACAGCAGGCTTCTCCTGCATTCTTGGTTCTGCATCAATCATGCAGAAAAGAATGAATGCTCGACCACCCACCTATTAAAGTCAAAGAAAATTATTCTTTCATGTAAATTAGCCAAATTTCAGTGTATTATTAGCCATATTTCAATGTAATAATTATATCTGATAAAATGAATATTATCTACATGCACTTTAAATCTGATAATTAGAAAGAAATAAACAGCCCACACTTAAACAGTATCAAATCACTCTTTTCTATTTGTTCAGCTCAGAAAAACAAAATCATGAAAACACATTTGTTAATTTCCAAGTCCTGCATATTTAAGATAAAAAGTATTTGCTAGTTTAAAAATAACTCAAGCTCGAAAACTAATTGCTCTTAGCAAATTAAATTTTTCACTTATACTATTAGTTTAAAATGTAGAATAGGTTTTCACATGTGACATCTATCTATTACTTTGTGAGAGTTTAAAACGTCACTGAATGTCAGTGTCATGAATTGCAAACGTGATAGCAGTTTACATCACAATCTCAGATTTGACAAAAAGGGTTTAATATCAAAGAAAAAGGCAAAATTTATTAACAAAAGGCCAAATTAGAGAAAAAAATGTCTCAGTCGTTTGTGCATCTTTGCATTACTCTATTCTACTTAGATAATCTCCGGTCCTTTTTCTTCTACATTCATTAAAGTGTAAAGGAAACTTCAGGGACAGAGCTTGAAAAAGTAACTAATACATTAATTGATCCTCATTTTAAATTGAGTCCAGTCTTCACTGCCATTTTGTCAGCATTTACTACAACAATGCAAAGCTAGAAAAGATATAGCGTTAATTCACAACGCAACGTGTCTCCTAACCCATTCTTGGGTGTTCAGCGCTTTTGGAGTAATCCTCCATTACTTGTATAGTCTGGAGTAATCCTCCGTTACTGTATCTATTTATATATTTCTGTCCGTCACGTCTCGTCACAGTCTGTTGTCAAGAGGACCACCAGGTAGCATCTCCACGTACGCGCCTCCCACCACATACTCCCGCGTCACTACCCAGCGGCCAGAATTGGGAAGGAATAAGGATAGGGATGGGGTTTAGGACACTTCACAGGGGTTGGACTAGCCCTTGTGAAGTAGTCAATCTCGGTTTGTTGGACAAATTTCACATGAGATTCAATGGGAATCAAACCCGGATCTCCTTGGTGAAAGGCGAGCGACTTTGCTCTGCGCCACGAGATGACCAATAGCAATATTCGTAAATAGCATAGCAATAGCAATATTCATAAATGACAAATGAAAGGAAGCAGAAAAATATAACTTAAAATCTAGTCCAAAAGAAATGTTTCAAATTATGAGAGACATGGGCAAAGAATTCAAACCTAGGATAGGTGCAGTTACGGACAGCAAGAGTATCGTTCTCATTTCCAGACAAGATATATTCAAAAGATGGGAAGAATATACTCAACAACTATATGAAAGAGATCCTAATATTGATAAACATTTCATTGCAAGAAGTTATGAAGAAGAACCAACAATAATAAAAGAAGTCATGAAGGCTCTTAAAACAGTTAAAGAATGTTAAATCAACTGGACCAGATGACATACCCATTGAACTTTTAAAAAAATGTAGGTGATTCAGTTATGGGAAAGATCTTAGAACTTTGTAATTTGATATGAAGAAAGGTGTGAGCACTTGAATGGAAGAAAACTATTTTCATTCCAATACCAAAAAAATGGACACCTTGCAAGGAGATCAGATTCTTTGGAGAAGGACATGATGTTAGGAATGAAATGGAACCAGAAGATGTGGACAACAGAAAATGAGATGGCCTGAAGGAATCAAAAACTTTGACATTGTGATATATACCAAAATGACGAACCATTTTTATTATGGAAATGTCATTTTATACGACATAGAATATAAGGATGTCAATAGACGATCACGAGGGGGTCGCTATGTGACAAATATACAACCGACATTAAGGATCGTTTTCGTTACGTTGAAATGACAGAGCAGAGGTAGAATAAGCATTGTTTTGAGAGACAAAAGAAAAAGCTATAAAATTCGGATGCTTCCAAGTTTTTAGAAGAACATTCATTCGCTCGAGCAACGCGGTGATGAGCGGGTCGGCTCCTGATATATTTTACCAGGTCGAGGAAAGACTGTAATTGACAGTTGTATAAAATTAACTATCGTTTCTTATATTAGGATAGAGCGTTCTTGTAGGAAGTAAATACGTGTCTAGGTATCCACTCGAAACGCAAGTGAGGGAAGTTACGGATTTTAATAGTATCACCGGGAGAATTTGGAACCAGATCATGAACATTAGGTGAGGACTTTATCCAGAAGTAAGATTCTGCTGCGATGATGGAGAAGGTTCTACAGGGTGCATTTGAACGAAGAAGTGAAGAGCGTGCCAAGACTCATGAATGAATAACAAGGTTTTATAACTATTGTAATATAGAGAAAACTGGTCAAGAACAAAGATCAATTCATTTTTTAATATCAATGTAATAATTGTTTAACTTACAACAGAATCATAGTTGATATTATAATAAATTCTAATATGTTAAGTTGAAAGAAAGCTGATTATAATCGTTCGTAATGTGCAATCGAGCATTTCAATAAGATTTTCAGATTCCTCGCCACTCCGTATGGATGGCAGATTGAATAATTGGTTGCAGAGTAAGTAGCAACAATTATGAACTTCAAACCCCAATTAACTCAGCTAGCACAACATAATTTTGGAATGAGAAATATTTAAATTACATAGGAATCGAGTGTAACCTTTCCCTCATGCCCAAATCACATTTATCAGCAATAATTATGTTTCAAAATGTCGCTCCAAGTGGGACTGGTTTTAAATAGAAAGACAGGGCTTGTATCACATTGGCACCAGTCAACGTCGGGCATGTTTCAAAATGAATAGAAGCAAGGAATATGTTGCAAGGCAGAATAGGATGGAGAAAACTCATAAAGGAGGTAACTGCAAAAAGGAAAAGGCATTTTGAAGAAGAGGCTGGCTACCAACTGCTTCGAATATCCTCTTTACAGATCTTAGAACCAGTACCAGTACCAGTACCACTACCAATACCACACCAATTGAAAATGTCAATAAGGGCTGCACTGATGCAGAATGACCAATTAAATAAGAATCACAGATCTTCCTCCTAAAAACAGATTCCTTGATTTTCTTTTGGAAGGTTTACTACTTCTGCTTATAAGAAAAGCTCTTTCCACATTAAAACCTTAGTGTATAGCATTGGTCGAGGCATCCTAGCGCACGGAGAGATAGCGTTTTGTTGTTCTGAGGGAAATACCTTACATGTGGTAGTGTGTAATTTGGCTATGACTTCACTGCTATTTAGTAACAAGAGAACACAAAAGTTTTTGTCCAATATTAATTCAGCAACATGTAAACAAATCTTAGTGCAGAAGAAAAACTTAAAAGAATTGGGCAGGACTTTTCTACTACTATAATTGTACTTTTGTTCCAACTGTAGAGCTAAGGAAATTTGCCAAATACTTACACGATATACTATTTACTTGAAAAATTACATATCTGGTTATGATGCAACAAAGAGTCTTTATTGTTTCTCATGCTAGCTTTTCATGAATTTTAAGGAAGTGATATGGCACAAAAGTGGTAGTTTTGTTTTTACCATTTCTTACAAACGTTAAGAAAAAAAAAGAATCTGCTATCCATAAGGATACACATTTTAATGCAGATTTGGTGGATTGCTTGCAAAAGTTCATTAGCATATATACTATAAACAGATTTGAAAGCCATGAAATTAGCATTGCTCATTTTGAAATCTTTGGAACCAAGACTATAAAATATGGCATGTTTTATCTGAAGTAATGTTAATTAAATAATAATATTATGAACATCAGCTTCACAGATGTGAAGTAAAAATTGAAATGACACACACAGATGTGTCAGGTGAAGTTCACCACTCACCTGTATCAAAGACTGTAAAACACTTCCTTTTGTGTATCCAAATAATGGATGCATAACTTCCAGAAACTGCAATAACTGACAAAATTTTAAAGCATTCCCAACTGCTTCAAATGTTCCAGGCATTGAATCTATTTTTTAAAAACAGAAAGACAGAGAAATGGATGATGAGTAATATCGTCATCAATTTTAAGATAAAAATTTCTCCCCAGATTGAAATTTCATAAGAATACCTTTATGGGGCTAATCATGTATAATGATGAAATGATCCATTAACTTCATCAAAATGATTAAACCCTCAAGGACAACTAGTAATAAGAGCTTAACCTTACATATTTATGAATCTTTGCCATTGAATAAAATATTTGAATAATTTTGTTGTTGCTTACCAGGTCCATCCCGAAAATATCGAATTCCCATAACTGTTAAAATGTACGTGAAACCAATAAACTGGGCCAAGTTGTAAAAAGCTAGGTACACTTTTCTCAAATCCTCTGAAAATAAACATTTTAATTAAAAGTAACAACATGAAAAAGTAATTAAATTGTTAGAGTAAATACATGAATAAGTAAATTACGTACTTCTGCAAACAGATGATACAGTGTAATATGTGTATGCTTCAAAATAATAAAATTCTATTCTCTGGTTTCTGACTTATTTGAACATCTGATACACACATTTTATATATTTTTGCTGTGTTGACAAACCTTTTCTGTAT